>PVJX010011110.1:0-54617 GCA_004027295.1 Dolichotis patagonum | reverse complement strand
GTTTGGGAGGCAGAGGTCAAACTGGGGGACTGACACCTCGGGAGATCATACATACCCCCTAGGACAAAGGACTGCAACCCGAGTTTCTGTGGACTCCAGTTCCCCAGGCCCAGCATAGGCCTTACAACTTAGGGAGCCAAGAGCCTGCAGAGGGGAGTTAGGACCCTGTGAGGTGAGTCCTGCTGCCCCAAGGCGGGCTTGTGGAGAGCTGGTGACCTGGGCTCCAGGCAATTGAGCTCTGGCTAGCTACCGGGTACACTGGACCAAGTCCCGGAAGCTCCACCGCCTTAGTACAGCATGCCCAGTAACCTTCTCTCAGTTCAGGAGGTAGAGGTCCAACTGGAGGACTAACCGCCCTGGAGATCTTTCCCACTCCCTAGGACAAAGGACTGCAGCCCGAGTTTCCACGGGCTCCAGTTTCCCAGGCCCAGCATCTGCCTTACAATTTAGGGAGCCAAGAGCCTGCAGATGGGAGTTATTACCCTGTGAGGTTAGTCCTGCTGCCCCAAGGCAGGCTTGTGGAGAGCTGGCGACCTGTCCTCTGGGCAATTGAGCTTCTGGCTAGCTACCGGGTACACTGGACCAAGGCCCGGAAGCTCCACTACCTTACTGCAACACACTCAGCAGCCTTCTCTCAGTTCAGGAGGCAGAGGCCAAGCTGGGGTTCTGACAGCCTGTTGTGGGCTGGTCTGGGGAGAGCTTGAAACCAGCACTCCAGGCAGTTGAGAATATACCCACCCCCTTGGACACAGGACTGGAGCCCGAGATGCTGCAGGCCCCGGTTCAGGAGACCCAGTTTCCACCTTTCAATTTAGGGAGCCAAGAGCCTGTGGGTGAGCCAGCACTGCTCCAGGAACTGAGGGCACAGGAGGTAACTCACCACACATCCAGAGGAAGCTTTGGAACACTGCTCAAAGCAAGGAAATATAGAAAAATGACAAAAGGAAAAAAACAAAAGGCAAGCTCAAAACTCCAGCCCACCCCCAAGAAAGCTTAATAGCCATGTACATAGAAGAAAACAGAAGCCATATGCCTGAAATGTCTGAAATGGTATTAAATGAAATAAAGATGCAACTAGAGCAAACTATGGAGAAATTCAAATCAGATCTACTTGCCCAGATAAAAGAAGAAATGATAAAAGTAGTGAAAGAAATAGTGAACACATCTAGTGAAAACACAGCTAAAAAATTAGAGAAACAAAGCAAACAGATAGAATCCCTGAATGAAACAATATAAGAAACAAACAGAATACATAAAGCAGATTCAAAGAGATATACAGGAAATCAAAAATGCAATTGAAAGCTGGCAAAACCACCTCAATGAAAGTGAAGATAGAATTTCAGACCTTGAAGATAAGATTGCAGCCAGTGAACAGGAAAGGAAAGATCTCTTAAAAATAACAAAGAATCAAGAAATAACAGTCCACCAGCTGCAAGATGATGCAAAGAAAAATAACATAAGATTAACAGGGATAAATGAAAAAGAAGGGGATAGCCCAAATGATATCAATGATATTTACAGAAGTAATAGCTGAAAACTTCCCAAACATGAGAAGAGAAACTGACATTTGGATAAGTGAAGCATATAGAACTCCAAACAGCCATATCCAAAATAAAACTACACCTAGACACATAATAATCACCATCCCAGAAATCCACCATAAGAACAGAATAGTAAAAGCTGTTAGAGATAAAAGACAGATCACCTATAAGGGAAAGCCTTCTCAACACAAACAATGAAGTGAAGAAGACCGTGGACTGAAGTATTTCAGATCCTAAAGGAAAACCACTTCCAACCAGACCGATGTACCCTGCAAAACTGTCCTTCAAAATGGATGGAGAAATAAGATACTTCCATAACAAAGAACAGCTGAAGAACTTCATGAACACCAAACCAACCCTACAAAAAATACTGAAAGACATTCTAGATATACATGGGATAAAACCACGACGCAAGGCATACAATTAAACAGAATGGAAAGCTAATGGTACAACAGCATACAGATAACATGTCAACAGTAAACCAACATATAACAGTTATACTCATTAATGTAAATGGTCTCAACTCACCAATCAAAAGAAACAGACTGGCAGAATGGATCAAGAAACAACATCCAACCATATGCTGTCTACAAGAAACCCATCTAACCCAAAAGGACACTCATAGACTGAAAGTCAAAGGATGGAAAACAATACTTCATGCAACAGGAAACCAAAAAAAAGTGGGAGTAGCCATCCTGTTTGCAGACAATGTGAATTTCAAACCAAGAATGATCCAAAGAGATAAAGAACGTCATTACATACTAGTTAGGGGAAAACTTCAAGAGGAAGAGATAACGATCTTAAATATATATGCACCAAATTCCAGAGCACCCAGCTATCTATATAAAGCAAATACTAACAGAAATGAAAAATCACATAAGGAATAACAAAATTATAACAGGAGACTTTATCACACCATTGACACAAAGGGACAGGTCAACTAGACAGAAAATCAGCAAAGACATAACAGAATTGAATCACACCGGTGAACAAATGGACTTGATAGACGTACACAGAGTGTTCCATCTAACAACATCAGAATATACCTTCTTCTCAGCAGTACATGGGACATTCTCTAAAATAAACCATATACTAGCCCACAGAATATACTTAAGTAAATGCAAAAGAATTGAAATTATCTCATGCATGTTATTGGATTATAGAGAAACTAGAAGTTAAAAATAAAAGCAAAAACCTCACAAACACATGGAAACTGAGTAATACACTCTTGAGAAACTGGTTGGTCACAGAGGAAATTAAAGAAGAAATTAAACAATATCTACAAGCAAATGAAAATACAAACACAAATTACGGGATTTGGTGGGATGCAATGAAAGCAGTCCTAAGAGGAAAATTTATTGCATTGAGTTTCCACATCAGGAAGACAGAACGAACACAAATAAACAACTTGATGCTACAACTCAAACATCTAGAAAAAGAAGAGCAAGCCAAGCCCAAAGCCAAAAGAAGGGAGGAAATTATAAAGATCAGAGCAGAAATTAATGCAATAGAGACTAAGAAAACCGTACAAAGGGTGAATGAATCAAAGAGTTCTTTGAAAGAATAAATAAAATTGATAATCCCCTGGCCAACCTTATTTTAAAAAGGAAATAAAAAACTCAAATTCATGCAATAAGAAATGAAAAAGGTGAAATTACTACAGACTCAGTGTAAATACAGAAGATCGTCAACACCTGTATCAAAAACTTCTACTCTCATAGGTTCGATAACACAGAAGAAATAGACAGATTCCTATATACATATGAACTACTGAATTTGGATCAGAAATATGTAAAAATGTTGCAAAACCCAATTTCTATTACTGAAATTGAAAATGTAATTAAGTCCTTGCCACAAAGAAGAGCCCAGGCCCAGATGGATTCACTGCAGAATTTTACAAGAAATACAAAGAAGATTTAATTCTGACTCTCCTAAAACTTATCAATGAAATCAAAAGGGAAGCAATTCTTCCTAAGTCATTCCTGGAAGCAAATATTACTCTAGTACCAAAACCAGAGAAAGACCCAACTAAAAAAGATAATTATAGGCCAATCTCCCTAATGAACATAGATGCAAAAATTCTCAATAAAATATTGGCAAACAGGATGCAGCAAATCATCAAGATGATTATACAACATGACCAAGTAGGATTCATCCCAGAAATGCAGGAATGGTTCAATATACGCAAATCAATAAATGTAATTGACCATATCAATAGAGCCAAAAGTAAGAACCACATGATCATCTTTATAGATGCAGAAAAAGCTTTTGATAAAGTCCAACACTCATTCATGATAAGAACCTTACAGAGAATTGGAAAAGAAGGTCTTTACATCAATATGATAAAGGTCATCTATGACAAACCAACAGCCAGCATCATATTAAATGGCCAAAAACTGAAAGCCTTTACCTTAAAATCAGGCACAAGACAAGAATGTCCCCGTCACCACTCCTATTTAACATAGTACTGGAAATACTAGCCAGAGCAATACGACAGGAAAGAGAAATAAAAGGAGTAAAGATAGGAAAAGAGAAAGTTAAATTATCATTATTTGCAGATGATATGATACTTTACATAGAAGACCCCCAAAACTCTATTGAAAAAGACTCCTACATATAATAAATAAATTCAGCAAGATAGCTGGATACAAAGTCAATACTAAAAAATAGATAGCATTTCTATACACTAACAACAAATGTACTGAGAGAGAAATAAGAGAAGCCACACCCTTTACACTAGCATTCAAAAAAATGAAATACTTAGGATTTAATCTCATGAGGGAAGTAAAAGACCTATACAGCAAAAATTGTAATACCCTGGAAAAGGAAATCGAAGAGGACCTAAGAAAATGGAAATGCATCCCCTGTTCATGGATAGGAAAAACAAACATTGTGAAAATGGCCATTCTCCCAAAATTACTATACATACTCAATGCCATCCCAATCAAAAAAGCACTAACATACCTTATAGATGTAGAGAAATCATTCCTAAAATTCATCTGGAACCAGAAGAGACCTAGAATAGCAAAGGCAATTCTAAGCAACAAAGGCAAGGCAGGAGGCATCACAATCCCTGACTGAAAATTATACTACAAAGCTATAGTAATAAAATCAACATGGTACTGGAATAAAAACAGACTGGAGGATCAGTGGAATAGACTGGAAGATACAACCACAACCACAAACTCACTCAACCACCTGATCTTTGATAAAGGGGCCAAACATGCTCGCTGGAAGAATGACAGTCTCTTTAACAAATGGTGCTGGAAAAATTTGCTGTCCATATGCAGAAGACTAAAACTAGACCCATGTCTATCACCATACACTAAACTAAAATCTGAATGGATCAAAGATCTAAATATCAAAACAGAAACACTAAATCTGCTGGAAGACAAAGTGGGTAAAAATCTCAAAGATACAGGGGTAGGAAGAGAATTCATGAACAAGAATCAAACTACATGGGAAATACTTCCCAGAATCATTAACTGGGACCACATCTTATTAAATAGTTTCTGCACATCAAAAGAGATTTCCAGTAGAGTGAAAAGGAAACCCACAAATTGAAAAAAATCTTAATGGACAGCCCCTCAGACAAAAGACTTCTGTCTAGAACTTATAAAGAATTTTTAAAAAATCAGACCCTCGAAATTCAAAGACCCAATCCAAAAATGGGCATCTGATAGGAATACACAGTTCTCAGATGAAGAAATACAAATGGCAAATAAATACATGAAAAAATGTTCATCATCATTAGTCATGAGAGAAATGCAAATTAAAACCATGCTGAGATTCCATCTCACTCCGGAAATTTTGGCCAAGATAGAAAACACTACCAACAACAAATGCTGGAGAGGCTGTGGGAAAAAAGGAACTCTTCTGCACTGTTGGTGGGAGTATAGACTGGTGAAAACACTGTGGAGGTCAGTCTGGAGATTCCTCAAAAAGATGGATCTGGAGGTCCCATTTGACCCACCTATTCTACTTCTAAGCATATTCCCAGAAGATCTGAAAACATCATACCACAGTGATATATGTGCACCCATGTTTATAGCAGCACAATTTGTAACTGCCAGTTCTTGGAAACAAGTGCCCATCAACTGAGGAATGGATAAAAAAGTTGTGGTATTTCTATACAATGGAGTACTACTCAGCTATAAAGAATGATCACGTTGAGATATTTATAAACAAATGGACACGACTTGAGACCTTACTCATAAGCGAAATAAACCAAACTCACATGTATAAATACCGTATAGTCTCCCTAGTATGAGAGTTGGTAAGCGTATATAAGATTTTATGGTAATCCTGAGTCCCCATCTCATAGCTTTGAAGCCTTTCAGTGCTTTCATTCATCAGTTGGAATGGTTTTACCCTGTGTTTTTTTTTTTTTTACTTTATTATATGTGATGCTATGAACAGCTATTTTGAAGAGAATAAAACATCATGACGGCTATTGTTGATTTAATACCATCCTTATTAGAAGTCCTACCAAGCTTCTATTCTTCTATTTCCATTGGTTCTATCTATCACATTGTGTCTTATTGGGATTTGAATATTTGTGAAAGTATAAACGAAATTTTTTATTGAAAATGAGATATTATAGTACCCATTGATCATTCTCTGTTATTCGGTTCAGAATGCCCTGTAATTCTTTCACTCTTTGAATGGTTTTATACTTTTGGTTATTTTTGATATTATTGTATTTGAAACTATGCTCAACTATAACAGAGAAAGAAATATTGTTATAGCTCTTGTTAATGTCAAATTGTCTTAATGTTAAGCATTGTGTTGCCTATGTTGTCTGGCTCAGATCTGCCCTGTACTGACCTCTTTTATCTTATTCTCTTTAAAATAAAATGAAAAAAAAAGAAACACAATTCAAAATGTATTGTGGGGGTGTTCTTTACTCCTCTCATTGGATCCTTAGTGCAACCACTTACACTGCAACTCCAATGAACCATTTAGATTATCTTGTGCTAGAATGACTGCCTCTCCTGTTTATCAGTCTTCCTATTCCATCTCCTTTCTACCTCTATGTTCCTCTTACTCCACTGCCTTGGGTTTTATTTTTGGTCAGTTGGAATAGAGCCTGAATTTCTACTTAGTAAACCTGAAATATCTCCACATTCTCCTGTTCCTTTCAAAATTACTATTTTGTTAGAAAAGAAATTTATTTTGCTAATAGTAAGCATTTTTTATGACATTAACCTAGTACACATATTACTGTAATTCAAGATGGACATGATTCCAAAATTGTGATAGAAAGTGATGCTAGGAATAAATCCCTCATAGAAATATAAAAAAACTCAACCAAGAAGTTTAATAATACTGATTATTTTAGTATAATTATTACTAACAGCCTAAAAAAATTGTTTGCTTCTAACATCAACCTCAGTATATTAATCTATGATTGAAATATATTATTTTAGACACCTAATAATATAATGATGCTAAGAAGTTACCAAGGTAATTTAATATATTAGTTGAGAAAACTGTCAATTTATAAGTAGCTGGTACTTAATGGGCATCTACTAAGCCTTCCAGCACATAACAAATTCTGAATGAATATCCGAATTTTAGTGTAAAGAGTAAACCACTGATTCAGTATATCCTTTTCCCTCTCCAATCCTGAGATTTGCTTTGCTTAATGGTCAAGAACAAAAAAGGCAGATATTTGCAAACTGGCCAGGAAAATATGAAGCAATAATTTTTCTGCAATTCAATTGTTATGGATTAAAAACTGGTCATCAACTTAGCACCAGCTGAGCATAGATATTCCACCTGAGGCAAGTTGCCAGCATAAATAGAGACATGGAAAAGAGGGAGGTGTTGTGGGACTCTCTAAGTGTTGCTGTTCTGAGCTGTTGGTTCTCTTGGAGGAGCTCATCATGACTGGATTCCCTGTGTGAATTCGACCATTGTCATTGAAGGAGCTCAGGATCTTTTTGGTTGAGAGTGCCTGTGGTTCACTTTGGAGGAGTTCTGGTCCTTAAATGGACTATCTCTTCCTGGATCCAGAGGGGAAGACGTGTGCTGTTTAATCTCCAGGACAAACTCGCCATGCTGGCTTTTTGGCATGCACTGGACTGTTCTTATCATCAGAGGAGCTCAGGACCTCCACCTCACTGAGGATGGCTGTGGTGCTTTTCAGGACAGCCCTGGTTCTTATTTTGAACATGACTTCTTGACTCCAGTGTAAAAACCTCAATCTACCAGCACAGCTCCTTCACCCTGCTGGCACAGACTTTCTAGCTTCCACTGCTGACCTTTGGGCCTTCCCAGCACAGATCCATAAAAGAGACTGGCATGAGTCTTTCTCGTGGGCTCTAGACCTCCAGTTGGCCTTGTGGAAGGCATTATCATAGGCTCTAGGTCTTCTTCTGGACTCATGCAGGACATTGCTGTGGGATCCAGGCCCTTGGCTGAATATTCTGAGTCTTTTGTGTTGTGGACAGATTTCTTGCACATTTTTATGCTAATTCTGAGTGATCAGCATAAAATATTATTATAAATTCTGTGTCCTCATTCTAATTGTTCTCTTCACAGCCCCTGACTACAAGAGACACAGTATTGCAATTTAGTTCAACAGAGTGGTTGAGTGAAGTCTCCCAAGTACTGAATTCAGTACAACCTTAATATGATAACTTTACAAGTTTCTTATTATAAAAAGGAATAAATCAATCATTGATGAACCATTTACTAAGCACAGAGATTTTCTCTTTTTAATGAGCAAGAGAATAGAGAAAGTCATACACTTTGTCTACCTATATAAGAGAGACTATTTTTAAAAATAACATAACAAATTCATTCTTAGACTTTAAAAAGTCTGTATAGAAGTCTTCTTGGTATTAATAGTAGTAGAAAACTAAGGCATTTTTTATTTAATGATAATGGCAAGAACAGGTTCTATGGTATAAATATGAGAAACATAAACTTGTGTTCTGAGGATTCTAAGTTGCTTAAAAATGAAGACTCACATGCATAGTGTGCAAAGCACTAGGAAATGTATTAAAAAATAAAGCTATGGCAACAAAAGAGAGAAGTTGAAAATTAGGTATCTTAGCAAGATGAACGCTTGCATTTATTCTTTAGATTTTGCTTGCAGTGATGAGTAGTATTTGCCAGAGAAACTGATAAAAGGAATTCTCCACGGGGAGATAAAATAATGGGAGTGTTCTGGTTGGTGTTTGGTGCAGATGGCAACATCTGCCTTTGAAAACTCCATTGAGTCCCTCCCACTCTGATATCATTGCTATGCAAAAACTCCCTCTGCCTCAGGGGTATTGCTTTAAATCTACTAGGTTCTGCAGGGCACAGTTTTAGACAAAATCTGTGGAGCAAAACCATGTTCAGAAATGGAATGAGGATACAAAGGGGTGAAACTGGAGGGTGCTGAATGCAGTTATTTTATCAAAGAAACAGTAGGAAAATAAAAGATTATTTAAATAACATCACTAGAAAGAAGAAAGTAGGCAGCAATCTGCATGAGATTCCTCCATTTTATCTGATTTTGGGATAAATTTTCATAGAGGTAGACAACAACTGAATGTAGGAATCTAAGCTCCCTTTGAGATTTTGGGTGAGGCACATGGTAGTTCTGTTTAGATGTTTGCTTGCTCTACAAGAGAGAGGCATTTTTGTTATTTTTTTCACCACAAACTTAAAAATTCTCTTTTCTGAATGCATGCAAATTTGCATATCAATTTATTTTATTTTATTTTATTTTATTTTATTTTATTTTATTGGGATACATAAAATAGTTTCTTCTTATTGAGCAGGCCCAGTTTTTCACCACAAACACTGAAGCATGTGCCAGGAAGCATTTGTGCATTTAATGTTCTTTTAGTGGAAATATACTTAGTCATAATTAAATTCAGTTGAATGGCTTTTAAAAGAAGTTAGTTGTTAATATGATTGGCAGTTTCCTGTGCCTTTGACAACATCTAATGAAATATGCCTGTGTGGTGCGCAACACTGACAAATGAGGAGGTTTATCTTCTATGATCTCTAGCTAATGTAGTGCGATTATGCCGACTCCTGTATTTTCAGAAGGCATGTTATTACTTCCCATTATCTAAATAAGAATGATAAATGTTCGTGATTTTAACTAAATATAAACAAAGCTTCAAGTTAGTATATGAATACTTATTTACTTTAAAATGAATACTGTTTTGTAGGGGCAAATGTACTGAAAGAAAAGTCTCTTATTTTTCTTCCAAAGAAGTATTAGATCATTATATATCAGATGTTTCAAATTTATCAAGATGAGAAGGGAGAATGAGAAAGAAATCAATTTGGATTCAAACATCTAGTGTTTGCTTGCCACCACTAGATAACTACCTTATGTGTTTGATGATTGTTATCTTTCTGTTTTTCTTATGATAAGTGGGCTGAGGATTTGGGAAATACCTTGTTTTCTATTGGTCATCAAAGAAAATACAAATATGTAAATATTTTTAAATAAACGCCAAAAGTTAAAAAATGATTCTCTGCTGTCAACAGTATTATTAGGTGAATTAGAAATATTAGTGTAAAATATTAGTATAAATAGCTTTTTTTATATTCTCTACAGTTTTGAACACTTTTGATCTAATTAATCTAATATTTGTTTCCAAAATCTTCTGAATTTTGATGTTTTGCTTTCTTTTCCTTTCTCTGCTGAGTCTCAGTTTACACGATCAGGACAGGTTGCCTGCTGATAGGTGACAAGAAAGTTGATGAAGGTATTCTTGAAACTAAACACACAGCTCTCCAACGTGATGGCTTAAAATGATGGTCAGTCATCAATTATGGAAATTGTGTCATGGCCACTCACACAACATGAACATAAATCCCGATCCAGCTTTTTGTATGCTTAATTCTAACTAGGGTTTAGATAAGACAGGATTTAGAGGACAAGGGCAAGAGGCTATGTTTTCTCTTGTCATAATGACCACTGACACAAATAATGATTTATTTATTCATCCATCATAAGCAATCATTTAGCAAAACAAAAGCTAATCCAAAATACCTAAGGTTTTCTCTCTCAGTGATCCTCTTTTACGCTGGGACCAAATATCTAACATCCACAACTTAAAGGAAGGGAGGTTTACTCTGCCTCATGGTTTCCGTCCATGGTCAGGGGATCCCAAGGCATAAATGGCCTGGGGCAGGCCTGGATATAGGCCAGCTGTTCATCTCAAGGCAACCAGGAAGTGGGAATGGAAAAGAGGATCTGGGGAAGATGATGTTCCCTTCCAAGTCATGTCACAGTCACCTGTTTCTTCTGACCAGGCCACACCTCCCTCCAATAGCACATTCACCATCCACAAGATTAGCTTCTGCAAGCCCCATGTGAGTGCCAGGGATTTAGCTCAGTGGTTGGTATGAGTGCCAGACTGGCAAGCACTGGATCATGAGTTTGACCCTCTGTGCAAAAACAAGAGGAAACAAAATGCATACCTATGAAAGTCCCACTTCAGATGCATGAGGTTTTGGGGTGTCATACTAGATTTAAACTATAACAGATAACTGTGCATCCAAAAATGTTATTACATAGAAACCTCATTATCTCTGTTTCAATGTTTTATTCCCAAAGCAGGAATTTTCATATCAAAGAAAAATGTGGATTCTTGAGTGAGACCTAGTTAATAGCTACATGATTTTCTGCAAATTTTCTTCTTAAATTCTCTGATTGCCTTGGTACCTTGTGTGTGTGTGTGTGTGTGTGTGTGTGTGTGTGTATGAGTGTATGTGTGAAATGGAGATGATATTGACTATATACATTTCTAGATGGTTTTTATGATTTTTTTTTTGTACCAGGGATTGAACTATGACCTTGAGTTTTCCAAGGAGGTGCTTATGCTTCTGAGCTAAATCCCCGGCCCAGTTTTTACGAAGTTTAAATGGCAAAATTATTCAAAATTTTAGAAGAGTACTTGTTAAAATTCTGAAGTATTTTTACTTCTGTATTTCATTTCAATTACTCAGTATAAAGATTGCCATTACTATTGTTCAGAACATAGGTTATAGAAAACCATATGAATATTTTTATAACTCATGATAATTGTATTCATGTAATTTAGTTACTTGATCTTAGCCCCCTCATTATTGGGGTCATGCTTATTTTTGTTATTTTGTCCCAATAAAGAAATTTGTAGCAAATTTCTTATGCAATAGCAAAGTCTGAAAAAAGATTGTTATATTGGTATCAATAAACCAATTGTATAATAAGTTATAGAAGACAGAATAAGAGAAAGAAGAAAACAATTGGAAGGCAAAGAAAATGAAGTAAAAATACACAGAAATGCAATCTATAACAGATATGTTTTAAATTATTGGGTATGATGAGAATGAGCATTTCAGAGACTTAAATTCTAGCTCCAGGTTAGATTGGTAATAATTTTAGGACAACACAACTCTCCTACCATCTAAAACTCTATTCTTACTTCTGAAAGTGTAGAGATTTAGCTTTGATTTTTGAGAATTAAGTAACAAAGCAGGTATAAATAGTCTTTGTAAATTGTCAAATGAATAAAATTATTGCCTGTTTCACTATTTCAATTTAACCAAGATATTACAAACTTGTCAAGTTGAAGCTGAAGACATAAAGCAAGAGGGACAGTTTGGGACATCTTTAGAATACTTGTATGTAACATTCTATAGTTTTTTAACTTGTTACTACCAGCAGACTGAAACTTTTCTCATGGAATGCTGTCAGGGTTTATGTCAGTGTCCCCCAAGCCTCATGCCTTTGCATTATGCATTTGCGATTGGTTCATTGTCTAGTGCTTGGATTGGTGGTATCAGTGCTACACCCTCCTATGGGTGGAGCCAGGATGTGATGTAATGGAAGGAAGAAGGTGTGTGTCTCTCTCTTGCTGGATTCCTACTTGCTATTTGCAGCTGCCATGAACTGCGGCCCCGCCATGCCACCCTGCCTTGGAGCCAACTGAGTATGGACTGAAACCTCCAAAAACTGTAAGAAATAAACCTTTCCTTTCCCAACTTTGGGCATAAGGTATTTTGTCTCAGCAATGAGTAAAAAGTAACTAAGACAGAATTTGGTACAGAGGAGTGGGGTCATTGCTGTGACTATACCTGACCATGTATTTCGAGAGGCTTTGGAAATGGCTTGTGGGCAGAGGTTGGAAAGGTTCAGACATGTCACCTGGATGCATAGAACTTGAGCAGCTGAGGCTGTTCTGTAGAGTAGATTCTCATCAGAGCTCAGGAGGCCAGAAGACCAGAAAGCCTGATAGTAAAGACCAGGCTTGCGAGGTTTCTGCTGGGAAGGAGGACTGCATTAGTTGATGGACTTCCTATAATGTGTGTTATGGCTTTGCAGAAAATTTGTCTACATTTTGCCCATGGCCAGAGACTTTGTCTGAGACTGAGATTAAGGGTAATGGACTGATTAATTTGGCAAAGGAAATTCAAGGCAGTCAAATGTTGAGGCTGTGGCATGGCTATTGTTGGGGGCTTTTAGCCAGCTTTATGTTGCAAATCAAGAGCAAAGAGCCCAGCAGGATAATTTAAAACACTGTGAGTTTGGCCAGAAGGAAAACTCCAGTAAAGCTGTGGATTGTAAAGATAGTGCCAAGACTTGGATTGCTGAGAAGAAACAGAGAGATAAGAATGATGGCCACCAGGCATCCCAGGAAGAAGCAGGTTTTCACCCTTTGCAGCCGCCAAACTACAAAGGTGAAAGAATTTTCTCAGATGAGAAAGCTTCAGAGCACCATGCTCCAGAATGGCATGGGAGGCCACATGAGGTTCCAGAATGGCGGCAACATAGAAATGCTTTTCTTCACAATCGGGTTCATAGAACCTAGCGATCTAGGCAATCAGTCCTTACAGCCAAGAGAGAGAAAAGCCTGGCTACTGCTCCAGCTGGCAGCAGGCCTTGGTGGCATCCACATGGTGCTGATTTTAGGTGCAAGGAAAATGTACAAATTCTGAGGGTAAGACGGCTTCCACCTCGATTGCAAAGGGTCTGGGAGGCCAAGCAGTGTGCCCCTGAGAGGGCAATTTGTAAAGATGTAAGGGTGAAGCCAAAGGTGCAATGGAGACCCCAGAAGTTTGGAAAAGCCAAGAACATGGATCATCCAAGGAAAGCTGCAAAAACTGAGCAGAGAAGGTATAAGACAGAAGCTGCAGGAGCTGAAATCCCTGGAAGTGCCCTGGAGGTGGAATCACCCAAGCCTTTTGAAGTTTGCAACCAGATTGCTTCAAATGCTGTGCATGGAACTCTAGGACTTAATGTTCACCCTGAGGGATGTTGGACTTGCCTTGTTCCCAATGCTTTATATTCCCCCATTTGTAACTTTTGGAATGGTAATGTTTATTTTGTGTCTTTGCATTTCAGAAATGTTTAACCTTGTTTCACTTGTACAAGGGGTTACAGTTAAGAGTTTGCCATAGATATTGGAGAAGACTTGGGACTTTGACTTCTCAGCAACACTGAAAATGTTAGGACTTTGGCAACTCTTGGAGATGGACTAAATGCCTTTTGTATAATGGTTGTACATGAGTCTTTGGGGGTCAGGGGTGGAATGTCATGGTTTATGTCAGTGGCCCCCAAGCCTCATGCATTTGCATTATGCATTTGTGATTGATTCATTGTCTAGTGCTTGGATTGGTGGTATCAGTGCTACACCCTGCTAGTGGTGGAGCCAGGATGTGATGTAATGGCAGGAAGAAAGTGTGTGTCTCTCTCTCTTGCTGGTTTCCCGCTTGCTGTTTGCAGCTGCCATGAACTGCGGCCCCGCGGTGCCACCCTGCCTTGGAGCCAACTGAGTATGAACTGAAACCTCCAAAAACTGTAAGAAGTAAACCTTTCCTTTACCAGCTTTGGGCATCAGGTATTTTGTCTCAGCAATGAATAAAAAGTAACTAAGACAAATGCCATTCAATAGAATGAATCATTTAAAAATGACAGTTCAATAAATTTAGGGACATGTAGCACCCAGTTATAAAATCTTTATTTATTAACACTGTGTCTTCATTTTATTTCTTTATGAGTGATCTTTGCCTCAGTCACGGCCATGAATGAAAGCAAAAAGAATAGATAAGTTTTCTCTTTTTTTTTTTTTTACTTCCAATTTAGGCATTTGACACACAAAGTAGAACACCATAAGTGTAGCAATTACAGAGTTTATTACATTACACATTATTTTGGCAAGAAGAGCCAGACTTTGTCTTCTTACCGTTTTCAGCAGATACTTAAAGAAAGCTGAGTTTACAGTGGGAAATTATCTTAAAGGGAATAGCCAAGTAAACAAGAGAAAGACCGTGGAGAAAGACACATAAATAAAGTACTGAGCAGAGCTACTGACATGCAGAGATTCTAAAGACGTAGAAGGTGTGCATGTAGTCCCCACTCCGTAATGAAGTGTGTTCTCTGAGGGAAGGAGCGCAGCCAGCACATCTCCTGAAGTGAGATCCTTACCTTCAGGGGCATCCTAACATAGTGTCCCATGCTGCAGTTTGGAAGGATCCAGCAGCAGTGACATCATGGTTTTCTTAAGGTTTGGTGTGCGCATCAAAACAGAGGCAAGTCGTATGCCTACTGGCCCATGTGAACACACCCCTGCTTATGTTTTAAGGCACTCACAAAACACCATGCTCCAAATAGAATGTATTATATCACCTCTATGGCAGTATCAGGATCAAAGAAGTTCCTTAATTTTGATCCAAAAGTCCCAACTCTAATTCTATGTAAGATGCACTGAACATCTGAGAAGATTCAATCTTTGCAAATGTTGTTAAATATGATTTCAGCTGTCTGACTACAATTTAAAAGCAAAAGAATACATTTTATAGGGTAGTGTGTTCCAAACGCACTTACTTTCAGTGTAATTATTGCAAGAAGTGACTTATGGAAATACTTTAGCTCAAGTTATAAAATTTCAAAGAAATACTTCCCATATACTTCCTCTATAGAAGAGATCAACTTTTCACACTAATAGGCAACACTATGTGATGTCTCACTACCATGTTTTCCATCTCTCAGCCCAGTTCCTTTACTTTTTAAATCTTTAATGGAATCTCCTCCTCCCCTTTCTCTTTTTCGTTGTCACATGCTATAGTTTTGCAAAGAAAACTGCTCTATTACCCAGAAGTTGGAATGTTGAGAAAAATGTGTCCCAAAATTGGATCTTTCAAAAGACAAGGCAACGACTTAGCGATGGAATTGAATATTCCACAACTATCTTCTGTATTCCACAAATTTAATTGGAAAACAAAAGACCCTCAGTGCTATTAATACATTTCTTTTATAATAATTGCAGATAGGAGAAATAGGGCCAGGGATATAGCTCAGTGGCAAAAGTGCCTGCCTGGCAATTGTGAGGTTGTGAGTTTGATCTCAGAACAAAAAAAATTTTAAAAAATTAGAAAAATTAATTAATTAAAATGATTATCTTGTGGAACTGTACATGGAGAATGCTTCTCTTTTTGAAAAAAATAGGAGAGAATTTGCTTTTGGAAATGAATAATAAAATTAAACAGGAAAGTAACATACCTGAAATGTTATTTTAATGTTATTTTTTGTGAACAAATATAAGAAATTTGGAACACAGAACTCCTTATCATGGAATTATATTCCAGGAAATGTAAGTTATGGCAAGTCTTTGATATGAATAAAAGACTTTGTAAAGAAGTTCTAGATTTGATTTTTTAGGACAGACATAATGTCATTCTAGAGACATCTAGAACTTTTACAGAGTGGATTTAAGATAAGAATTAAGATTCTTGTATCTTGGATACAGGTGATTTTCCATGTTATTTCATCTTTTGAAAGCATGTCAGTCACTCAAAATATCACAGCCAGTTCAAGTAAGGACTGACAATTAGAAATTCCATTTAAAAGTTATACACTTGATTATTATTCTAATATAATGTGGTCATATATAAAATAACATGATTACAATGTTTCTGACCTTATCCATTAAGAGATAAAATTTATTTTCTCTTGCTTTGAATTTGAACTGATCTTACAATGTGTTTATACCTACATAATATGATAAGAATGATATGGTTCAATTGGGCACCGTGGCACTCCCAAATCTTATAAAATGGAGATAGGAGGATTTGGAGCTCTAGGCCCTTTTGACTGTATAGCGATATCTTGTCTCAAAAACAAATACAGTGCCTGAGGCTGCTGTGCAGGGCAGGGAGGAGAAACAAGCAGCCTGTTCCCCCTTCCCATGAGCCAACTGGCACATGGGCTGGGAGACAAAAGGAGTACAGCCATTCCTACCCCCTTAAGCAACCAGCTGATTCAGAGGATCACAGACTGAGTTGATAGCAACTTAATTCTTGCATTGTTTGATTGACTTTGAAGGCATAAAGTTGGTAGTCTAAACATCTATTTAGGATAACAATATGCAATGTAACAACTAAGGGAGATTTTCTTCTCTTTTTTGAAAATCTTGTTTTTGAAATTGTTCTCACTGCTTTGTTTTGTTCCATTTTATTGTTTTGTGTTCTTCAATGTTCTGTTTTGGTTGGTTTTATTCTGTTCTGTTTTGTTTGATTTTGTTACATGTGACGGTATGGGCAGCAATTTTGAAGATAACAAGAGGCATTATGGTAACCATTGTTGATTTCCTATTGTTTTGAGGTTCTGTATCACTTTCACTCTTTTGTTCTTATCGGCTTTATTGTTTTATTTTGTTTGGTTCTATTCTCTTTAAAATAAAATTTTAAAAATTCTGCAAAATAAGATATTATTTCTTTCATAGCAAGACTATACTTGCAGTTGTGACTTTTTCTCTTTCAACCATGATTATCAAGCTCTGAATAAGACTGAGATGAAAAATCACATGGAAAGGCAGGCCCAGTAATCCCAGCCGTTCTGGCCATCCTGGCTGAGACCTTGGGGGACATTAGAGTGTCCATTCCAGACTATACTTCTTCAGCCAAGCCATCAACTGGATGGATTTGCCTGCGTGAACCCAGATGAATCCAACAAGTGAACTGTCCATTCGACTTGCAGAATTATGAAAAAACAAAAAAAAACAAACCACAAACTGTTGCTGTTTTAACTCATTTTGTATGGAGAAGGATTTTTTGCAGCAACATTTAAATCAAAATTATTTTCAAAATTAACCTCATTAATAAGCAAAATATACTGAAACATAGAAAACATAGGAACAGACTATGAAAACACATTTTATAGATAAAATATTGACATTCACTAGTTTCATAAACCATTTCCTTGTAGATTAGAAAAGATATATGCATGCCATTGAAATGCAGTTTGGAAGAAGATTTTGACAGAAAGGTTCAATGAAAAAGAAAATATAGAATTACACAGAGCATGCATATTCATATGCTTGCCACAATATAGATGTATAGATAGCTATTTTCTAACATAGATAAATATAGGGTGTTTTGACAGATGTGACAGACATGTAGACAAATTATATATATTTAAAGCAGTATGATATATACCTATTTGGTGTATTTCATTACTTTTTAGTTACAGCTTACCCAAAGAACAACTGCATCTCATTTTTAAAATAAGCAAACCATTTTGCTCACTTGTTAACCTCTGACAGTGCAAAGTAAAATGATTCATTAAATACATACTCTATGACTATTTATGAGATGCTAACTAGATGTATGATGTGCTAATTATTAAGAAAATGCACATTTGGAATACCTCCAGGTGCCTCTCTAATTCTTCTCTTTCCCCCAGGTGTAGTTGCTCTCCTCGGAGGGAACATTAGGGCGTTAGACCATCTCTGCACTGCACTAAAAGAAATTCAAAAATAAAGCTGAAAAGCCATTACATATTCTGGTTTTTTAATTGTAATAAAAATAAGGAAATGATCCAGGGGTTTAGCACAGCGGCTCAAGTGCCTGCCTGGTAAGCACAAGGTCATGAGTTAGATTCTCAGTACCAAAAATACATACATGCATATATACATACATACATACATACATACATACATACATACATAAGAAAGTATAATACTTTTTGATATAATGGGGAATGTCTTTACAATTTTCATTAATGAGTAAAAAGTAAGTTGACTACCCAGTATGCATAGCATGACATCGATGTACAAAGACAAAAGAAAAAGCTTAGCAGAAAGACAAGAATGTGCTATGTCAAAATAGTATTTCAAACAGAACAATTAATTTCTTAAAATATCATCTTTCTCTTTTTTGTTACATTTCAAATTTTAAAATAGAAATAGATATTTTTAACTTAAAAGACTAGTTCATGAGTCAAGAAAATTGTACTTAAGTTGCATAAAAGTTTTGCACAAAAATATGCAATTTTATTATGGATAATAGCAAAAACACAAATTGTAGCATTGATTATTTGTAATGCACATGAGACATTGCCGAAGTCTTTATTATCTCGTATTATCTCATATAGGTATCTAAATCCTATCAGTTTGGTAAAATATTTCTATCACTTCCTAGTCAGTTCACCCACATCTATCCTTCATATCCAACCAATTCCATGATTAATTGATACTTCTAAAACAAAATTCTAATCATGTCATTCCTTGTCCTTCCTTAAATTGTTTGATTCACTTCTCATTATTTTAAGAATAAAGGCAAACATTTTTAAATATTTCTGCTAGAGTTATATTAGGTCTGTTTTCTGCAAAGCTTCTGAGCCTTATTTTTATTGTGTGCTCCTTGCTTTGTGCATTCTAATCATATTGCCCCTTTCATTTCCTCTGACACTGCAGCGTTCCACGACATGCTTCCAATGTTCTCCCTGCAACTGGAATTTTCTCCATTTGTCTTTGTCTAGCAAATGCTTATTCATGTTTCCAAACTCAGGTTATTACTTTCCAAAATCAACCACCTTAGAACTTTCTAACTTCCTAAAATTCATGTTATAGCCACTTATAACCCTTATAGACTTTATTTTTCAGACTTTTATTTGTCAGTTTTCCACAGCAACATTGAGAGGGAGATACAGATGTGTCCCACAGACTTGTTGCTTGTACTTATGGGCAACCTTCACTATTCTCAGCATATGCATCTGAGTTACATGGGTTACAATTCCTAAAATTACACTGATGAGGGCATTATCACCCAAGTCTGTACTTCATATTAAGGTAAATTTTTGATATTGTGCATTGTATGAACTTGAACAATGTTACATAGTCAGCACTTTAATATGATACAGAGTGATATTATACAGAGTATATTTTGCTTCAAAAATCTTTGTGTTCTACCTGTATCTCTCCCTCTCATCAAATCCCTTTGTAACCATAGGTCCTTTTTTAACTCTCTTTATTATCTATCTTTTTGGAAATGTCATACAGTTGCATAGTTGGAATTATACAGCATGTACACTTTTCAGATTTGCTTCTTCACTTAGTAATAGATAATTAAGTTTCCTCCATGTCTTTCAAGTATAATTTTTGAAAAAAGTAAATTTTAATTTGTTACACTTGATATCTGCCCAAGAAAATATTCAAGTCCATCTGGGTATTTGGCAGTGCATTTCTTTTTAATGGTAAATAATATCCACTTGTCTGGCTGCACCATAGTTTACTTAAAATTTTCTCTACTGAAATTCGTGGTTGCTTGCCAAGTTTTGTAAAGTATGAATTATAAATAATAAATACATGGTCATGTGTACATAGCTTACACCTCCTTAAAGAAAATAGTGAAGATTAGTGCTGGTTCATATGCAGTAATAAGATTATATTTACACATATAGGAATTGACTAAATTTTTTTCCAGGTTAGCTGTGCTAATTTTTACTCTCACTAACAGAAGGGAGCATTCTTGTTAATTCACATGCTTACCAGTATTCTGTGGTGTCAATATTCTCAATTTGGATCATTTAAACAGCTGTAGAGATGTATCTATGGATTGTTTAATTTTTCTTGAGGAATGCGATATGGAAAATATTTTCATATACTTTTTGCAACTAAATATTTTCTTTCATGTGGGGTCCAGTGAAGGTTTCTAGTCTATTGTTTTCACTCAAGTCATTTGTATTTTATTGTTTAGTTCTGAGATATCTTTGTGTAGTTTAGATAAAAATCCTTTATCATATATATCTCTTTCAAATATTTCCTTTCAGTTGGTGGTCTTTCTTATTATTTTTTAATAGTGTCTTTTAAAAAGTGGAAAATTTAAACTTTATTGAAGTTGACTTATTATTTTTCTTCACAGATTATGCATTTAATGTTATACTAAAATATTATTGCAAAGTCAATGGTTATCTAAATTTTCCATGCTGTTTTATTTGTAATTTTTTTGTGCATTGAGGCTTGTGGTCCATTTTGAATTAACTGGTATGAAGTGTGTGGTCAGTTTGTAAGTTCATTTTTGTTGTTGTTGTTTTGTGACTTTAATGTCTTCAACAGTAAAGGAAAAATAATAATTCTACAAATATAGCATTTAACACCTGAGGCTATTGAGAAGGATCCATTAGAAGACAGGCACGGAGGTGCCTGCTTGTAATCCCAGAATGCTGGGAGGCTAGGCAAGAGGCTAACAGATTTGCCAGCCTGGAAAAATTGAGCTAAGCATATAGCTCAAAGGCCCTGAGTTTAATCTCCAGTACGGCCAAAAATTAAGTGACTAAAAAGTAAAATAAGTTAAGATAGATGAATAAATGATACATTAAACATGGTTTGTTACTTATAATTCATGCAGCAGACATTAAATTGAATTAAATTGAATTATACACTTTGCCTTTGCTATTCATTAACATGAGTATTCTTTGCTGAGGTCTTTCTATGTCTCCAGGAAGTTAACAGGTCGGGAGTGAACTAATGAAATTTCAATTAGTGGCGAAATACCCCATCTCCTCAAGTTTGTTGCTGTAACTTCTTTCCGAAGTTTTCCCAGAAATTCTGCTGAAATCAGTTGTGACAGCAGTTAACATCTCATTCATGCAATTTATGTTAGCTTTCTATCTTTGTACATTACTTACACTCTCATTAATGTTGTCTAAGATCATTCCCCAAATAGACTACTAGATCTTAACTGTATATTACTTACACTCTCATTAATGTTGTCTAAGATCATTTCCCAAATAGACTACTAGATCTTAACTGTTTGGATCTTAAAGATCCAAAATAGTGGCATTGGTTAATACATGTTAGTCATTACCTAGGAGCATACGTTTGCTTCTTGCTGAATAAATTTCTGTATGAATTATGTGGCTTGCATAAGGACTCTTTCTCTTTCTTCCACTTTAAAACTCAAAAAAAGTGAGCACCTAATTTATTTTCAACTTTTTCTCAACGTTCTGGTAGATAAATACATGCTTCCTAATTCTGTAGTAGAGTTTGTGACATGGCTAATACACAAACTAGGTAAGTAAGTTTCAAATTTATCCTGGAAATTTTACCTTAAATTTTCCCTAAGGTTTTTTCTTTTTTTTTTTTTTCCCCTGAGGCCTGAGAAAATGATCAAAAATGATCATTTACCTGTTAACTTTTATAGAGCAGACAAACAGGTGAACATCTATCACTGATAAGCCATGTGGGGAACTCAGGGGAATAAGTAACTCTAGGAAGTACTGAAGGCCGACTGACGAAGGGTGTTACAGATACAACGGGAGCTTCCTGGGAAAGGCAGATAGGAAAGTGATCTTCAAATAACTTGTCAGTGTACACAAATATTTGGAATTTTGAGAAATTGTGAAGTCCAGTGAGGTTACATGACGGTCACATGCACTCACATAGATGGGTCTGGTGGGTTGCAGAAGTTATTACGTGCTACAGCAGTGGGGGTTAATACATATCAGTGTAACCTGGGGCTTGTTAGATCACAGCTTGTTGGTTCCTGTGCTCAAACTTTTTGATGTACTAATCTGTGAATTTCAATGCTTCACAAATTCCTTATTGATCCTCTTGTTTCTGGTCCAGGAGCAACACTTGAAGAATCCCTGTGTTAAGCCAATGCTTTGTACATTATCCTTAAGGTATGGATACTGGCATATGTTAATTTTAATGATACGATACAGAATCATGGATTTCTTCTAGTGCCTCTTTTACTGTATCTCCAAAATGTTGAAAACCGCTTTGCTGTAGTTAAGTCCACGTTGATCCAGGATAAATTTAGCTTGTTCCATGAGATCTTCGTCCATTCCTCAGCTATCACTTACAATCTTTGCAATGCTCTAGTTTGTTTCAAAATATGACTAACTGTAGTGTCCAAAAAGGAAATGTTCTACTTTGCATGTGCAATGGCCTTGAAAGATTTGAAGGAGATTATGTAAGACTTTAGATGGACCATATGCTCTTACGGATTTTACCTAAACCTGGTACACCGACTTATTTACCAAGCACAGACTACTATTTAACATTCTTGTTCCAATGAGAGTCCTGGAGATTTCCTTCTGCAGAAGAATACTAAATAATAGAAGTGAAAATGTGTTTTATACTTATGATAACAAATGGTTTTGACTGTGTTTGTATCCCAAGTATTTTAAAAAAAAATACATGGCATGGAGAAGATACTGAAAAATTATCTATGAATTGAATCACTGAATCAAAGTTGTACCTTCCTCTTATGTGTGTAAATTTCAGCAAATAATGAAAAAGTGTATCCAAATAAAATTTTTCCTCACTAAATATGGCTGAAAGCCTCACTATATCCATCCTGTTTTTTTCTTCTTCCCCTCTACACAAATGCATATGTGAAGTATACACAGAGATATCTATCTCCATCCTTCTTGGACGATAGCTGAAGAATAACTGAAATAATAGAATTTGGCAGCAGGCTCAAGAAACATGTTAAATATGTTCAGATGATCTTGATTTAGGTCAGTGATCTGATTTCTATATATTCTTTTTCCTTGGCCTTGAATATAGTTTTAATTAAAACTGAGAGTAACTGTGAAAATAAGGGAACTAGCTTTATACATGTTTATCTTAGGAACATTTAAAAGTCATGTTTAGTTCTCATAAAAATTTTGTAAGAAAGATACTTCTATTTCCATCATATTACTAATGAAGCTGAGAGACAGTAGCTTGTGTGCTCACAGTTATACAACTATGAGGGGATTTTAGTAGAAAAAAACAAGCTGATTAAAGGCATGTTTCTGTCACTTATATCTTAATTTTTATGTGCAATCTCTATATCTAATTAGGCATGGATGCTGTAAAAATAAGGAGATGAAAATAAGAACAATTCATCAAATAGATGAGTCTGTTAGTGGGGCAGTCTGCCTTCATTTGCTATGCTCTATACATAGAAATGATTTTTTTAAAATAGGGGACTTTTTCAATCTCTGAAAAATGTAACACCTTACTAGAGATTCAGAAATGAAGGATGAATAAAATGTGTTCCACTAGATTAATGGTGATGCTCTCTAAAAGACTTAGATGCTGCATATAAAATAAAAGACAAATTAAACAGGAAGAGAGAGACAAAGGAGGAAAATAAAAAATTAGGAATCATAGAAATGTTAGAATTGTATGAAATCTTAGAAATACTTTATCATATATATTCCATTTAATATATAAAATTATGCACCTAATTGATCTGAATAAAATACTTAAGGAGAAAATTACTTTTTTTGAAAATTAAATATTTTAGAGAGGGTAGTGAATAATTCATTCGCAACTTAACCTAATAAGAAAAAAGAAGTATTTTTAAAACACAAAGTTAGAATAATAGAAGACAAACTGAAAATTCTAAATCTTTCCTGGCAGGTGTTTCAGAAACAGAAAATGGAGAGAAGAGTAAGGAATGGCATTTAAAGTGGAATTTAAATTTGTATTTCTGTAATTGATGGAAGACGTTTTTTAGCTTAAAGTGTTTCACTGAATCCCAAGTAGGATAAATAAAAAGAAATTCTATACAACACAGACCTTACTGATCTTAGATTAGGAATAAAACCTAAGATCTATACTAAATAAAGAACAGAGAACCACCAAGTAAAACAGACTGGTAGCAGACTTTTCATCAACTGAAAGAAATACTATCGCCAGAGAATTGAGAAAGAGACAAATTAGGTTCTAGTTTATTTTATCTTTCATTGCATTTTCAGAGTAAGTACAAGTGGTCCATCCAGGGACTCAAAAAATAAAGCAACATTTAAAGGTTGCACTTGAATAAGAATGTAAGAAAAATCCAGGAGGAAGTGAGGGAAGACAGGAAAAGCTAATCAGAACTAAATGAACTAAAACTTTTTATGTAAAGTTAAAGTTCCAGACGATAACAGGCTAGAAAAATTCCAGCTATAGAAATATGCTTAAGTTTATATATTATTTGATTCAGATTAGAAATTCTAAATATCTAAGTTTGTTGGGAAAATTAATAATTTTGTGCATTTTAAAGGAGATATTTACTAAATAATAGAAATTTAAATGTTACACTTAAAACTATAACTAGAAATGATGAAAATAAAGAACACTAAAAATCTGAAATTAATAGACGATAATAAAGAAAAAAATGAAAACAAGGAATGATAGATATTTCCAGAATATTTACTAGCCCAAACATATAATTTAAACTTGACATAGTTGTACTAATATTACATACAAATAGTATCATTAATTAGAGCTAGAAAAGATCAGATTGGACATTTGAAAAATCCAACAGCACTGTGTTATTGTGTTTCTAAAAGGCACAACACTATCAGTTACAAAAAATGATTTAAATAGAAAGCTGTAAAGATGATATCCACGCAAGCATTTGATAAAGGTAGCTACTAAGGAGACACAAACAAAAGGGCTGAAGTTTGGAAAAAACATTAAATAGAAAAATGACATGCAGCTGCTATGTTCACTATTAATAAATTTATAATTGAGACATTGTAAACTTATAAAATACAAATGTCTGTGGAAATATAAATGAGTCAATATGAATAAATATCCCATATATTACTGAGCATAAAGTGAAGTGTCAGAATGTTTTGTTCATATTATATAAAATATTCAGAATACCAGAAACATGTGTGTGCATAAGCTGAGACCAATAAACACCAAATTTACTACAGACATTCCCTAAAGATTGGGACTCTGATAAAAATTTCATTACAGAATCTTAGAAATGAGTAAACAGAAATGAAAGTCTAATAAAATAGTAAATATATTTTAAAATCTGATTGTGTGGGTGTGTGGTGTAGTGGATGGGATGAAGGAATATTTGCAGTTTGAATCTTCGGCATATGACTCCTTTGAGACTAGCACAAGCCACAATTAGCAATCCAGGCCACTAGGCAGAGGAATGAGGAAATCAATGTGCAAAACTCCTTTTTGTGGAGGTTTCAACTCTCAGAGGCAATGCCTTGAGCTTTGCGGAGCATGCTCAGCCCTCTGCTAACCCTCCTTCTGCTCTGATTATTCTCGGTGCTCACTCCCATCAGTTCCCCTCCTCAGAAGCTCCCTCCTGACCATCGCACAGGCCCACTTTGCATCTGTCAGGGCAGGCTGTATAATCAGAATTCATGCAAATGTCACTTCTCAGCCTTTAACACCCTGAGAGAGATCCTCATTCCACAAATGGGCAAAGGGTGAGACGGCCAGCAATCGCAGACTCTTTAAGCCTTACTAATCTGCCTGGTCCGAGTGGTCTTTTACCTAGATACATCTTGTTCTAGGTTCCCTCTTCATTGTTTATTTTTCTTCAACCATTAATTCTATGTTCTTTTTGTTCTTCTTGCCACAGTACATTTTCACAAGCTCCAATCACTGTCTAGGCAGATTCTCACCCCAAACCTCACCCCACACAATCAAGTTAGCCCTACGGTTCCTTAGATTACTCTCTTTTACCATGTTCTCGGGGGCATCTGTTTTAATGAAGACCATTTCTTCTATAGTGTATTTTCATAGCAACATATTTTCCTAACAATATAATGAAACTTTATTTACTAATGTCCTTATTGTATTAAAGGCTGTCTACCAAATAACAGTGGAAAACTAGGAGTGTATGACCATGCTGCTTAGTTTTGATTATTAATCTCAGTGGATTAATGCCCTCCTGGAGGTGGCTTGGAGTGTGAGAGCACAAGTGATTAACCCACTGATGAGTTCATAGCAGAATGGGCCATTACATGGTTGGGCACAGTTGGAGGAAGTGATCCTGGGGACCTTACCTCATCCCTCGCCCCTTCACTCTGGCATTTGTCCATGCCTCTCTGCTTCTGGGCATCCACGAGTTGAGAAACTTTCCTGTTCAGTGCTCTTTCACCACGGTATCTCTGCGTAGAGCCAACGGACCACAGATTTGTACATTTGAAAGCATGTGACAAAACACAGCTGTCCTCCTTGACGTTGTGGAATTCAGATGAAGTATCCAGTGATGAAAGAGCTGAGGAATGTAATAATTATGTGTATTGTGTGTCCTTTTCTCAAAACTCCACAGGTACTTAAAACAAAAATACACCTCCTGATTTTTTTCTAGGCCTCTCGGGCTGAGGATGTGGGGGTAGTTAGGAACCAAAGGTCAATTCTTACTTCAGATCTCCGAATGATCACAGATAAACAATAACCAGAATTAATTCACTCTGGGAATACCTAACTAATTTTTTGAAAATAAAATTTATTTTCAAATCACTTTATAATTTTGTAAATGTTAGCAAAGTATAGTAGCTTTGCGTACCTTATTCCCTAATTCCCCTTTTAACATGCTGTGGTTTGGAGGAGATTACCCCAAAAGTCCCTTGTTAAAGTTTGGTCCTTATGGTGGCATTACTGGTGGATGGTAAAACCTCAAAGAGTTAGAGGTCATTGGGGGCATGTTCTGAAGGAGACTGTGGAACACAGATCTTGTGCTTTGTTCTACTTCCTGGGTCAACAGGTGTTATTTGCTTTGTTACACCTTCCTACCATGATATACTGTCTTCATCAGAGGCCCCAAAGCAAGGGCTGCTTGTGCTTGAAATGAAGTCTTCAAAATCATGATCCAAATAATCCTTTTCTAAGTTAATTGGGTCAGATATTTTATTGTAGTGATTGAAAGCTTACACATTATTTGTCATTTTTACGGCAGATATGTCACAGTTAATGTACCATCAATATGTTATTAATTTAAGTTCATACTTCATTAATATATCTTTAGTTTTTACTAAGGTCTTTTTCTTTTTGGTGCTAGTATTTTACCCAATATACTTGCTTACATTTGATCCTTATTTTTCTTGAGGGTTTAGCAGATTGTGACAGTTTCTCACTTTTTGTTTCTGAGGAGCTTGACAATTTTGAGTTGTTCTGGTTAGCTATTTTATACAGTCTTTCTAGGGACTTTTGTCTCATGATTTTGTAATCCTCTGATTGGAGTCATGAGTTTCAAGAAGCAAAGCCACAGAGATAAAGAACATTCTTACCATTTTATAAAATGGACACATGCTATTGATTTGTGACTGATAAGCAGGTTGTTTTGGACTGTGAAGGCAGTCTTTTACTTTCCCTCTCTTAGTATGTTATCTCCAGGGAGATCATTATGTTTCATTCACACTTAGGGTGGGCAGAGTGAAGTTTTAGCTCTTTGAGGGTTCAGTATGTATGTACATTAGTATAGTTAGTTATTTTCATGGAAAATTTATTCCTACTTCATATAGTTACCAATTCACAGAACTGTACCTGTTTTCTCTATAGACAATGATTAATTTTTATTAGAAGTATCAAAGGAACTACCTTGGACATTCTTATGTACTCACAGTTAACATTCCAAACTTTTATCTGTTCCAAAATTACTATAGCCCCTCAACTCTGTGTAAGACAGTCTCACAGGATATTGTAGCATCAAGACATATGTACCTGACCTCAAAAAATATTTATAATTCTTCCCTTTCCTTATTAAAGATTATCATCCACTTTATTTCTCTTTTCTCAGATTTTCTATTAATATAGAAAAAACTACTGCAAAACTTGGTAGTAAAGACTATCCGTGTGTTACATTCCTCGATTCAGATTATATAGATCTAGAGCTCTCTTAGGGCATAGCAGATATGATTTCATTCTGATTCTCAGTGTCTGTACCTTAGTTATGAGACTCAGGTTTGGTTGGTAACTCCACATCTTCAAATTAGAATTGTCTGAAACTCTGTTCACAGATATGTCTAGCAATTCATACTGGCTGTTGATTTTGACCTTAGCTAAGTGCATAGTGAGGTCAACTACATGTAGCCTCAACATGTGTCCTGGAATTCTTCAAAATGGTGACAGAAATAAGTATGAAAGGTGTACAGGGCAGGCGTGCTATTGGCAAAGGTATCACTTTTCATAACCTTACCTAGACTGTCACTTATAGTCAATTATTTCCATGATACTTAACTAGTCAAAGTGCTAGGAAAAGTAAACATGGATCCTTGAGAAAAGAATATAGATTTAAAGACTAGGAGAGTCTCTGTAGAAATATGTAGTATTAAAAATAATTTTTTAGTCATGTTTAGAAAATAAAATCTACCATTTCCTCTTGGAATCACTTGGATACACTATGTGCACTAACTGAACTTACAATGGTTTTTGGAAAAACATCTCCAAGTGATTTATAGTCCTTAAACAGCCAGTCATTGGGCCTGAGTCATTTTGCTTAGTTCTGAGAAGCATGCTGTCCAATTCCTCCTTTACTATTTCTCTATTGCTCCATTGTGTTGAAGCTGCAGACAGTGTCTTATGTAATGAATGTATCACTGCAGCAAGAAAAAACTGATATTATCAATAATTTTTCAAGGCATTAAAAAAAAAGTGAAAAATAATTGGTTTTTTTTTCCCTAGGAGTTTTCAGTTGGTAAATACCACTTTTAGGGAAAATAAAGGTCTTTGACCAGATGCACCATAGCTAAGAAATATTAGAGACTGACAAAGAAAACCTATGTGACCTTCCCCCAGAGAGTCCCACCATGAAAATATTAACTTATTGGTAAGGAAAAGAAGATCTTGACTCTATAGTATTAATGGATGTGTGAAATAAGATCATAGTGGAACCATGAACAAAGATAATCCAAGCTAGTAGATTTATACCACTCAGAGAGTCAAATGAAAATGGTGTTTCTCTAAATAGCTAACAAATAACCCTAAGTAAAGCTTACTTCATATGCATAGAAAGTTAACAGTAAGTGGCTTATATAAATCATAAGATTTATATAACAATAAAAATGAAATTATAAAAATGAAATGGAGCTTCTAGATTTTCAGTCCACTGAGCTTCTTTCCATCTGCTAAGGAGCACTTTAATTTGAAACTTTCAGAAAGTTCAAGCCGATGACAGTGCCACAACATGAGCATTTTTATTGAAATAGAAAGTGAAGAACAAAAATATTCAATAATTATTTCATTGATGTGAAGGTAATGAATTATTCATGGTTTCAAAGTATCTGTGTATAATTTTAATTCCCCGCTTTTAAAGGCTGTTAGACCCACTGAAAGTACATTGACAATTTTTGGTGAACATCTGCTACCCAGTAGTATATAGCAGTCATCACTGTTCATGTGCATGTGTGTGTGCTTGTGTGTTTGACTTTCTGGGTGATCATTATGCGCTTTGTTGGCCTCTGATATATTGGTTTGATAGTTATAAAAATGGATCACTCGAGGTGATAAAGCTAAATTATTCTTCACTCCAATGCATTATGCATTTTCTAACAATCTATTTATTTGTAGTTATGACACACATCCTGAAACATTAAAAATGCTCCCTGCAAAGATTTCCTTGAGAGGGAATTGCTTATACACTTCTGAATTCTCTTCAGTGACTAACGGTTAAAAAGTCTCTGTCAGGTGTAAAACTGTGAATCTGAAATGTAGTCACTTAACTCACAAAATCATGTAGGAGAAATTAGATATGGACCCAAAGAACATTTTATGTTTTCTTATTGTTCCATATCACATACAATATGACTGACCGCATTCTCTCTCTCTCTCCCTCTCTCCCACATAGTGGTTATATATTTCAAGAGAATACAATATATACTTTCAAAATATTCCTTCAAAGCAACAAATGAATAGTTGAAAAAGGCAAATTGTTTCCTAATCATCCTCTACATGAATGCAATATGCTTCTGCAATTCAGTTAAATAAATTGTTGATAAATAGTGTTGAATTATTGAAATCTGTTCATGTCAAAAGACAAGAATTCAATTATTTCATTGACATACCTGCACAGGTTCATCAACATAGACATACATAATTGCTTTCCATAAGTTTTATGTATTGGATGAAGTATTAAGCAGCCCTAAATTACTACTTGACTGACAAAAATTGGGTCAAATTTAATTATAGCCTCTCATAATAAATACAATGGAGTATTGGACTTCTCTCAAGATTATTGAAGTAAAAAAACTTTAGTTTCAGACATACATATACATGACCTTATGTAAGTCACTTAAACTTTACAATCTCATTTTCCAGCCACTAAAATAAAATAAAGAAGCCAGTCATGGTAGCGAACTCCTAATCCCAGGACTCTAGAATGGCAAAGAAGAAAGACTGAAAATTCAAACATAGCCTGTGACATTTAGGGACTTATCAAGTCCTGTCTCAATGTAAAAATTTTAAAAAGACTGAAGATGTATCTCAGTAAGGAGTACCTAAATCCATTGCTCGGTACCACAAAATAAGCAACCAAAGAAATGAAAATTTAATAAATAAAGTAAGGAAGTATTTAATTATGAACTACTCATCCATTAAATTGTATATTCATATTTCATTGTAATATATAATTGATTCATATCATACATTGATGCTATTGTAGTGTTTATAAACCCTTTGTTTATTTTATATTAAAACATAGAGATGCTCATACATTGACACATATTATACATCACTTATTACATGTCATTAGATGAAGGATTCATGGATATTTTTCCTTTTATTATTGTTGATATCTACAAGGTAAAATTTTTTAATGACTAAGAAAGTATCTTCTATTAATTAAGTATAAATTAAATTAAGTGTTTTCAGTTAATGTTTGAGAGCTTGAGGGCACACTAAAGGCAAATTCATTGTCTTATATTCCTGATCTTTATAAGCAACATAAACACAAAACTTGGGAACTGCCATACAGAGTATCATGATCTACTTCATCAGGGCCATTGTAATTGCTGGAGCTATAAACTTTCTTGTGGCTGTGAGATCTTCAGTCTCACAGTTAACGCTCTCAGGCTTGATTCTTTAAAACACTTAGTAATGAGCACTGTGAAGGTCAGGGGAGGTCAAGGAGCTTTTTTAATGAAAGTAATTAAAAACCCAATTAATGATCTACTTTTTATTACAAGAACATGGGAAAAAGTTAAAATCTTAGAAACATGATTTCTACTTCATTGTATCCCTTTGAAGCAGAAGAACTAGTTGGAAAATTTATTACAAACACTATAACCTTAAATCTCTAAAGTATAGCCAGTCCACCCTTTGGTAGATGTGGAGATGGAAAATATTCAATATTTCTGCATAAATGTTAGAGCTCTTCTTCATTAACCTTTATTATAAAGTGACTTTTGAAAGGAAAAGAATACTAAATGTAAAACAGGCTTTTAATTTTCCTATTAATATTTTAATTCTGCAGTTTTTCAAGTAGTAAAAAATGTGTAGCACTGAAAATATTATGAAACAACATTATTTCAAATTCATTAATAATCATCTTTAAATGAGGAAAAGGATACATCTTAAATTACTTTTAACAGATTAGTTTATCAAATCCATTATATTATAGATATTACCATGTTGGCCTATAATTAGTGTAGAATTATTGAGATATTTTACATTTTCTGATTTGTTGCTGGAATATGTCTTTGAAATCAATTGTGTATTTACACACATAGTTCATTCCAGTTTATACTCATTATATTTTCTTTGTTTATTTTTAAATTAATTTTAGTGATATTCTGTTAATATACCTGATATCATATTTATCATAAGGAACTTGTACCTGTACTTATATACATCTTGATTCTTTCTTTTTCCATCCCTACATTCAATCTCCCTTCCCTTCCTCATTTCAAAGTCTTTGTTTCCATTTTTTCCTTCTATACTCTTTTTTCCACTTTTCTCTTCCTTCCTTTCCCCTTTTTCCTTCTTTGTTTGAACATTTTCTTCCTTCTTGCTCATATCTATCATCCAATTTGGCTTTATTTTTGTGTTTCTTCAGACACAGTCTTGTTATATAGAACTTGCAGCAGTTCTCCTTTTTCAGCCTACCGAGTGTTGGGGTTCCAAACATATATCATCAGGCTTATACTAGTGATGTTTTACATACTCGACAATCAACTGTATCTCCTGACTATATATGAGGAAAGCACAGAGTGACATATAACTGACATTCTTATGTTCTTTATCCAGATTTAAAAGGTTTTAATTCTTCAAAGAAAAAGTACATAAAAAAAAAAGATGACAGAATGCCCACTTTTGTCTGCAAGACATAACAAACTAAATTTTCATCTCAACCACCATGGAGTGAATTGGCACTGGGACATTCACATATCCTTCTACTTTTTATGAGTCACTGAAGATTTGGTTTTCTTGTTTATTTTAAATTTTAGCTTTTGGCATTATTTTGCTAGGTCTTCACTAAGAAAGAAATAGTTATTTGAAGAAGCAGGTCCTCTCCTTTTCCCAAAATTTACTTACATAACTTAAAGTTTCAATATGCTACAAATTTCAGTAGCTCACTTAGCTGCTGATATATGTGATAGATTTGATACTTTATCTTCTCTTTGAAGTCTACAATACTCATCCACCTGTCCTGTGTGAAGGATACTATTTGGTAGCACCTGTCCTAAGAAAGTTCCTCAAGAAAGTCTAATAATAGAGAAAATTTGGATTCTTGGAATTTTGTCTTGGCAGAAAATCAGAGCTCTTGCAGAACACCTCAGCAAACTGCACTGTCTGTCTCATGAGCAGTATTTTGTCCACATTTCATCCTTGAATGTATCATTGCCAAACAGAAAGATGAAACCCTTAGTTTGGCACTTTCATGAAATGTGGCTCTCTAGCCAGGTATAGTGGTAGAAGTCTGTGGTTTCTGCTGCACAGGGTGTGAGGAAGAAGAATCACTGGTGCTCAAGAGTTAAGGACCAGCCTGGGAAACAGAACATCAAAACAAAACTTTAACACACATTCACAAAGAGTGGTCATGTGCTATTAGTGGGGACACTGATGAAGGCAATTGTATAGTTACCAGCAATGCCTACCACGACATTTACAGTAGGCATCTGGACCTTCTTCTTCTTGCCAACCATCCCTCAAAACAGTGATACACACCCATTCACTAGTTCTTAATCACCAAAGCAGACCTTGTTTTCAGAAAAGAAACAGGGCAAATTGTGAATCAATTGCATCATAGTAAAATAATCAGTATTCAGATTAATAATAGCAGTTTAACAGTTTGATTATCACATGTCTAGATTTTTAAAAAGTCTGTTTCAAGGATGGACACTGGGGGCTGGGGATTTAGCTCAGTGAAATAAGCACCTGCTTGGCAAGTGCTAAGTCATGAGATTGATCCCTGGTACACACACACACACACACACACACACACACACGATGACTACTTAATTACATATTCTTCCACACATAATCTTTTGCGTTCTTTCATCTGTGTGAATGCCTACCATGCCGCTGTTCATGTTATTTTCACCCTTGTGTCTATCTCTTTTGTGCATTATAAGAAATCTACAAGCATGGTGACATTCAAGTAAAGTGACAACTTCCCTGTGAGGATTTCGTAAACAATGATATTTTCCTCCCAGAATATATTATTACTACTTCTTTAATGGATCTTAACTAGAACTCAAGCTGAACATAAAACTGGGCACTTGAAATTTAAATATTTTAATTTCTTTACTAGGAAAAAAACACCTCTTTTCTTGAGTTGAGATTTGTCACGTTGTTCAGGAAGGTCACCAGTGAGCAAGGACGTTACAGACAGGGATTATGTGTCTCACTGACTCCCTGACAGTCTTTTAAATAGGAGGAAGGAAACGGGAATGTAAGTACTCTGTTGCCTGACCTTTCCGTCCAATACACATAAAACATTTTAAGAATTAAGCTTATAGTAGAGAAAAGTTGAACAAAAAGTATACAAATCTCTTGTTAACAAAAAGAAAAGAAAAAAATCTGTTTAAAGAACACTATCTAAACTGTTTCATCAAATGATCATTGCATAAAATAAAGTGATCCAAAAAGGAAAGTGTGGGTGATGCACTTGGTTAAATGTATGGCATAGGTTTTACTTTGAAACCACAGCTTTTAAAAGTTTATTTGAATTTAGATGTTTACGCAAAAGTTGACCAGTCATTTTGCTGCCTTGCCTTTGAATAAACATATTAACATGGGCAAAGATTGAGAGTGGGTGGGGATATGTAATCAACCTGGAATCCTTTTTTGTCTTTGACTTTATACTTAGATTGGCTCTGATATATTTTTAAGGAAGAGAGCAACAACTGTTGATTTCTGTCCAAAGCACTTGCATTACATTCTCAGCTTTTCCAGCCCTCTGTATGATATCCTTCATTTTGTTTGCTCCAGTTTGTAATTAATTTCTTCATTTTGACACCTGACGTACATTTTTCAGGGTTCCAGACCCCCACGTGGATTATACAAAATTGTCTGTCTTTACTCCTCCTGGAAACAACAGAATGGATTACAAGAATTGTTAAAAATATAGTGTCTTTGTTCAAATTTGATACTACACTGTCCTTTCTCAAGATAAATATAATCCTTTTCTAATTCCTAGTGGCTTTATTAGAAATTATCCTTTGATAATAAAGATCTGCATACCTGTATGTGCCTGTCTAGCTATCCTGCTTGTCAACAAAAAAACAAAGAACAAATACTTTACAAAAACATCTTCAATAATTGGCTTAGGCCAGGTCAGCTCTTGCACAGATCTACAATGCTAAGATTTGAATGAATTTCCCCAAAGGCCTATAGGCACAGGTTTCACCCTCAGCATGAAAGTAGGAAGTGTGTCAATTTGAATAAAAGAAGCTCAACTAAATTGGCTCAGCAATGCCACACCCTAGGGTACAGACACCCATCCTATAGTAATTTGTCACCTGGATTGTATAAAGGAGAAATAAAATCTGCTTCTCTTTCTCCTGAGGAGCTCCAGTCTTCACTTCCATCATCTTCTGGCTCCCATAATAGACTCTTTAACTTTTAGAATAGATCCTTCAGCCTTCCTGTATACTCCTCTGTCCTCCATTGCAGACCCATGAGCCTCCAGAAACAGAGTGCACAGAGTTCCTTCACTTGGATCCCTCAGTTTCCGGTGTGAAGACTGACCCTCGGCACTCTTCCTCCTCAGACTCTGCGGGGGCCACTCTAAGCCAGTGTCGTAAACTCTTATAGACAGGTATATCTTGTGTTATGTCTGTTTTTCTAGTCAATGCTGATTGATACAGGGTACTGTGGACTTTAAGAGGTCAAGCCTTCAGAAAGATGTAGCCTCAAAGGGGATTATGGGAGCTCTAAACTCTTGCTCTCTCTCTGCCCCCTTGCTTATGACTCACCACTCTCTCAGACCAATGCTTGTGCCATTGCCATTCACCTGCCACATGAGCATTCGATTTCAATCTCCACACTGTGAGCTATATAAACCTTTTCTATTTATAAGTTAGTTGCTGGAGGTATTTGTTTTATTAATATAAAATAAAACTCACTTACATCCATTTTTTTCCGGTCATTGTTCCATAGTTTCTTTTCTTAGTCTACATTCTCCTAAATATGAACTCCTAACCTTCAAGTTTTGGAAATTTTCTGATCCATTAGATAACCCCAAATATTTCCTGTTACTCTTTGTATATATTTAAAAATCATGGAAATATTTACACCAAGATTATCATAGTGTTTCTTTTTTTGATGAGTTCTCCCTTAATTGAAAAAGTTTTTCAAGTTTTCAACAGTCAACATGTATACATTATAGAATGCACTTATTAAAGATTTTTCAGTTTTAATTAATGAATTAATAATAGCCATTTATTAAAAAATGTCTACTGCTTTTTAAAATCTCCATTAACAAAATTTGCTGTTATTATTTACTTTTAATTCTGAAACATCACCGTTTAGAGATAGGTAAAGTAGTGCTAAAGTTAGCGGTATGGCCTCAGCTCCTGTAATGCTGGGTAGAGAGTAGAGATGCATTCCAATGGAAATGTCACAAAGGAAGTTTAGAAAAACTTCCATTTATTGAAATCCTATTGTTTGCTGAAGATTTCTGGAAGATCTCACAGGACAGTGGCAAAACAGACATGCAAGTACATCAATCATATTAAAGAGAGTAAACGCCATGACAGAGGAATGAATAGGGCACTTTGAGAGTCCAGAAGTTCATTATCTTATGGGAAAGCATTAGTGATATAACCTAATAGAATACTGCACATTTGCAGATTCCAGGAAGAAAACTCTTCAGACATTCTTCCTTTACCTTAGTATTTTCTAAGCTACTTCCAGTTATTAAGGCAGAATTTCAGGTGTTAAGTTCATATGACACCAAAACTAAAAGCAGTTAATGAGGAAGGGAGAATAAAATAATTATTTTATTGGTAGAGAATATATGTCTGCAGATATCATTTCTGCACTGTCGAAACTAACATTCCAATATTGCATTGGACACAAGTTAATGAAGTAGTCTTTTTGACTACTGAAATGAAATACTTCAGTGACCAAAAGAAAATTAACCTACTTTATCCTTCTAACTGATTTATATTCTATACCTCCACTAGATCCTATAAGTACCAAAAGGAGAGAAAAATTACCAAAAGGGAAAATATTCTTAGGGGTACATCCCATTTTTTAATCAGAATAAAATTTGGGGGCTTGTTTCACATCAACTTTTCTTGCTAGCAGTTTTTTGTGGCATGCAAATGATTCATCAACATTTTCATGACACTTAAATACTATGCAGCGCTTTATCTTGAGGCACCATTTATTGAAATCCTATTGTTTGCTGAAGATTTCTGGAAGATCTCACAGGACAGTGGCAAAACAGACATGCAAGTACATCAATCATATTAAACAGAGTAAATGCCATGACAGAGGAATGAATAGGGCACTTTGAGAGTCCAGAAAATGGAAGTCACAGTTCTTTCCTTAATGCCACTTAAGTACTTGTGGGGAAGATGGGGATTAAACACATGAGAGCACAATCAGGCTCAGCATCTTTTGTGCAGAGATTACACTGCAGGGCGATTACCTCTTTGTATCTTCATCCAAAGGCTCATGGCTAATTTATATGCTTGATTGAAAGACAGCAAGAGCTTATGCATTCATGCAGCGGATAAAAGACTGATCTTGCAGAAAACAAAACAAACAAATCAAATAATATAAAATGAAACAGGAAAGAAAGGAAGAAATGAAAAAAGAAACCAGAGCCTGGCAGTGGGCACACAGCTTAACTCTGCAAGAATGTTAAACCCTATTTTATTTTTCTGCACGGAATCTAAAATGAGCTTGGAGGGCTGTGTTGAGAGGAGTGAAGCAATTTCAAGTGACAGAGTTCAAAGGAGGTGGTTATGAATTTCTAAATGGGTACTGAATCTTCTTTAGAGATATTTTGCACTTAGAAATAAAGAGTTCAGTCGAGACTGTCACCTAACTTCTGGAGAAAATGGCCTATGCAAATGGAGCATATCTTTTACTGGAAGCCACAGTCATAGTAATTCTTGATTCATTTGACATTCTGCAAGTATTTATTGAATGCCTACAGTGTGTTCTAAGAGCTAGGGAAAGAAAACATATTTCAAAGAGATTTGTGTATAATTTATACTGCAAATTGTTACATGTTACTAAATAATCTTAACTATAGGCAAATAATAGCAATATTGGCTTTGATTCTGTCTCTCTATATAAATTTTGGATAAGAGACTAACTATACAACTTGATATACAATTATTTCTTAAAGAAAATAATGAATCATTTCCTTATAGAATAGTACGTGAAATAAAACATATCTTCCTTTGCAGTACCTCAGGAGATAAACATTGTTTTCTACTAAGGCTTGATGAAGTGTTTAATAAAAATGTGTGAGAGTTTTATACAGCATACTATAACTATAGAAATCAATATATAGGATGAATGTATACTAGGCTTTAAATTGATACTCCTACTGCACTAGTCTACTATGTATAGCATGCACTTTACTTTCAAAGCAGTACAGAAGAACAGGTGAGTAAGCATACTTAGCCATATTTTACACAAATCCTAGGTTTGGGAGAGAACATCATATATAACATTGTTTTTAGCTTTCTTTCCTCTTTAATTTGATAAGGAAATCCTTAATTTTGCTTTGGGAAACTATAACTCCCTCCTTCATTTTCTCTCTCCTTTTCCTCAACCTTTATCTCTCTACAAGTAGCCTTTGTTGTATTATCTTGCTTCAATTTCTAACTCATTTTCCTCTCATCTGAGATCATTTCCATGTAGACCAATTAGAATATCTTATCTTCTGACAAAGATGTGTCAGATAGATGTGACTGATAGAATACTCAAAGTATTCTATCAGAGTTCTTATAGGAACACTAAGAAAGAAGGCATCTTTTAAGCAATTGTAATCTCTGAGAATGAGATATGGAAAAAGCTGCCAAAGGAACATAACATCTACAGAATGGGTTTATACCATGTGCCAGGGCCAGGCTTGCTACTATTTCAAACTAGAGATAAAGTGGATCAGAGCATGATGAAATTTTGTACTCTTAATCTATTATTCTGGTTTCCTTGGTATTAAATCCATTATTAAGCAACTTTCCTTCCTTCTTTGGTGGCAAAACAGTTCTTCACTTTCATACTGTTTTCTGGGAATTTTTATAGGAAACACCTATCTTTCTCATAATCTCAAAAGGAGTCTCAAAAGTGAATCTTGCAGTCCTGCTTTGCAAAGCAATTTTTCTTCCTTTCTTCCTTTTCTTTTCTTTTCTTTTCTTTTCTTTTCTTTTCTTTTTTCTTTCTTTCTTTCTTTCTTTCTTTCTTTCTTTCTTTCTTTTTTCTTTCTTTCTTTCTTTCTTTTTCTTTCATGGAACTAACTACAGTGGCTGGAGGGCTAGAATGAAACATGAGCTAGCCAGGCTGAAATGATGCATTCAATCTTGATTCTGGACTTTGAATTCATCCTCACCCAAACCAAATGGATAAAGACCAAATAAGTGATAATTTCTTAAAGGTTAAAAAATTACTTTTGAAACTAAAGGAAAAAGTGCTCATGAGGTCATCACATAATAAATTCCATGTAAAAGCATGACTTCCATTGACTTTTCCTTAACAAAGAGAGAAAAATTTCAGAAAAAGGCCAATTCAGAAACCTGGGATTCTCTAATCCAGTATATTTGAAGTTGTTTATGTCTATGGATGCCAGTTTATTTGAGCTGGTTTAAATTAAGATTTTTTTCTTTGAAATCAAGATTCCTCTTCAAGGCCTGGTGTGGTGACACAAGTCAAGTAAACCCCGGACTTAGGAGGCTGAGGCGAGATGATCACTGTGAGTTTGAGATTAGCGCAGGCTACACAGTGTGTAATGAGTTTAAGTCCAGGCTGAACTAAAAAGATCCTGTGTCAAAAACAAACAAACAAAGAAGGAGGCTTCTTCAATATAGGGCTAAAGAGGCAACACATCCCAGTAGGGGTCTGAGGTTCAGAGATGTAACGTGTTAGCCTTTGGTCATGTAGATAACCTGCTGCACTCTGGTTAGGCTTTGTTTTGCTCTTTACTTGTTGGGTCAAAGTGAATATGAATCTTATAACCTTATTAACAGTTTACATAACATTATATTATATTTATTCAGTTTTGATTGCTTGGATTTCTATCTTTACCTTTTTTATTTTGGAATGATATCCGCTTTAAGTTAAACAATATTTCCATCTCTTCTAACTCATTTAGAGTGAACAATTGAAAGTAAATATTAAAAAATGAAGATACTAAATGAAAAGTTAAGAAATAAATGAAACAGTTTAGTATATTAACATGGTACACTGGTCCTTCAGTTCACAAGCTTAATTCCCTCCAGGATTCTGATGACTGCAGTTGTGTTTGCAACTTGCGGGGAGTTCATCAGTGGAAACAAAATTTTGCTGAAAGCTTCTGCTTGCAAACTGAATTGTTTGTGAACGGAAGCATTCTTAAACCAAGGACATAATGTACTTGGGAACCGTCAAATTATTCTTTTATTGTATAATTTTTTTGTGGATATTAGGTAGAGTCCCCTGGAAAAGACACTGAAATGAGAAATAGTTTGCATGTGATTTGTTAAAAAAGTTATCTTCAGAAAACCGAGCAAGAAAGTGGATGGAGAAGAAGAAAGAAAAATGGCTACTCTCAAACTTGAGACTACTTGGGGAAAGCTGTGGAAGTTAAGTGGGATCTCAGAATCACCCTAGCTTGGAGAAATATAACTGGGAATCAGTAGTCCTGCACCAGTCTGTCAGTGGACATGAACACCTTCTTTTGGGGTCGCTATGTAATATATAACTTCTAGATACCTCTGCTTCTGTGGAGAGGGAAGATGAACAGATTTTGTTTTGCTTTTGTAAAGCCAGAAATGAAATGGATTCATGTTTAAAATAATGGCATTAACTAAGATTCATTGACTGTAAAGACATTAATACTTACTTCACCTTTATTAATAATCTGCCAAAGGATGGAGGTTTATGATGGTCTTTTAGAGAAATTTGGAAAAAAATGCTAAAAAATATAAATTATTATACTCAGTATGTTGATTTTGGTAATTACAGGAATTAATCCATTGAATATTCATTGATATGTTCTAGGCACTATTATCAGTGGGGTTAGAGCTATGTTAACTATGATTTTATTTTGTGTATTTTATAATGCTTTGAGATCTGGAGGCCTTGTGGATCTAGGGCACTATTGGCCTTACCTGATTAGCTAATTCTTATATCAAACAACTTTCCTGTGAGCTTTGATATGCAAACCAATGAATTCTCACTCCCTTTCCAGGCCTATCTCCATTGGTCAGGTCCCTACAGTCCACTGTCTCCCCTAAGATGTATCTGGAACAGATATAAAATAGACAAATGACAGCCTCATGGCTCAGAGGTTTCTTAATTATTCAAACTACCTAGTCTCAAGTCTACTCAGATGCTTACATTGCCTTGCTGGTCCCACTCTTCCCGTCATGCTTCCCAGGGCAGCATCCTGTGGCTGCACGTGGCCACTTCCTCTGTGGAGCTTCTAGTGATGTCTTCTAATGGTCACCCTCCCTTTCTTGCTCCATTGGCCTCACCACATAGAACAAAATAAATATCCTCAGTATGTTTTAGAGCAGTGGATCTGAGCAATGCCTATGTTCTCACAGAGGATAGTTATAGTAAATGAATGAATAAAGAAAGGTCAGGTAGAAGGGCATAGGGTTCTGAAGAAAATAAAACTGAATGGTGAGAGAGAAGCTGGTCAAATGCAAATTTGAGAGGAAAGAATAATTTCAAAGAGGTGGCACCATTTGAAGGACAATCACAATGCAAAAGACACTCAGCCACAATGATGACATTGAATGAAGAGGGTTTTCACTGTGATCTTGGGACATTTTTCCGACTAGTAGCATCCATATGCCAGGGATTTAGATTGAATGTATTTACCTGTACTGTTTAGTAATAATTTGATTCATGCCAAAAGGCCTGGTCCATTCCTCATTTATTCACATCTCAGATTGATAGGATCCATATGCATTTTTATTTATTATGAATATGAGTTAAAAGAGATCATATACAATTAAAATAAGTTTTTATACATTTATTTGCTTTAGAAAAGTTAAAAGTTGGCATCAAATTCAAACTTAAAATTTATATGAGAGGTTACATAACTGCCTTGATAAGCAATTCTCCCTGATTACCATTTCTGTTGCCTTAAAATAAAATGAACTAAGATAGCAGAGAAATGTAAGTTTTAGATTTTCTCCTTTGATTTTAACAAAACCATCTGATGAATTTTATCCTGATCATCTTACAAAAGAAAATTAGAGGTTGGTATCACTATCTTTATAGAAAAGTAGCATCTTTACCTAATGAAATACCTTTCATATATATTTGAATAACATTGTATGTACTAATCTGAATTCTTGCTTTCAAAGAGCCACAGACTTGAGTTCTGGTAGAGAACTGAAAATTGATCATAGTTGTACCAGCCAGAATCATTTTAACTCATCATGGGAGCAACGCAATTTACAGGAGACTCAGAATATTTTTATTCATTAGAAAAATTTTTGGTCCACAATTGAAAATACAACCTAAATTACACAGTTTTTGTAAGAAAAATATAAGTCCTCCTGAAAACAAGTCTATGATTTGTTTAAGATACGATATTTGATACAAACAGTTTCAACACTTTTAAAGGAATCATGTTAATAATTCTGTGTTTTATTTGATCAGCTTATACAGAATATTATGCATTATGTAAGATCATTTTTGGAAATTATTCCTCATAATACTTAAAACTCTGAATGGTAGTTTAAAACACTGTGTATATATCATCAGATAGTCTGACTTCCAGTATTAACTCAGGTGAACTGTAAGGTTATTCACACAGAGATTTGTATGCACATTTCATTAGAAACTTCTTTCACAATAGCCAGAACTGAGATAGTCAAGGAAAACTTAAAATATCCATCAGCGTATAAATGAATAATTATATAAAGCATATAGTTACAATGGACTAATACTCAGCAATAAAAATGAAAAATATGAAAAGCAGAACTACTGGCATGTACGCAGTATGGGTGAGTTTTAAAATCTTTGTATTGAATGAAGTGTCCTGTGTGAAGATTACTCTGAATACAAAATACAAATCAATCTATGCAGTCAAAATGTAAGTGAACAGCTCTCTGTGCTAGAGGTAACAGGAGGGACTGATCGCAAAAGGAAATCATTAACCTTTGTTAGTGATGGAAGGTTCTCCAACTTGATTTCATTGGAGATTTATTAATATATGGGAGTATGGAATTGCATCAAATGGACACAGTTTATTGTAGGCAAACTAGTTTTGGCTAAAATAAGAAAAGAGTCACAAGAGATAAAGTAACAAAAATACAGATAAACTGAGTGAAAACCACAGTATCACAGAGCAGAAGCACGGACTGCATTTCTATTTGTTTTTATCTGGCCCTACATCTTGCACTTTATTGAATATATCCTGTGTAGGAAAAAAAATATTTCTTGAAGACGTACTTCTTTATGCCTTTGGATCTGTAACCATCTCATGTTACGATTTATTATGCTATTAATTGTAATATTGATAAGCCTTCCAACTTAGTTATAGTGCTATGACTTTTAGGTATGAATATAAAAGTAAGATATTTATTTGGAAAATTTCTCTGTGACAGAAAGACTTGAACTTTCATGTGTGAATATTTAGAGGTTATTTGGAGAGGATCACACTATATAAATGAAATACATATTTTAATTTACAGTTTCCTGTTAAAATTCTGATAAGCAGGGTTTGTATTTCTAAGAGATCTAAATGAATGTTTGAGAGTTAAAAATGCGGTCTTCATGTTTAGACAGTGCAATGGTAACTATGCTTATGCTTTGTTCCTTTCCCGATGTATGGATTCATAAACAGATCCAAAGCATCCTTCTAACTTTTCCTACCTACTACATAGCTACAGAAGCGAGGCCACACAATTTTTGACAACCTGCGCAAGGACATTAAATAAGAAATATTCAATGCTGTGTAAGAAGCAAATGAGTGAATAAATATTAAAGAGGATTCTAGAATTATTCTTAATAGAAATTTATTAACTCATCATCACCATAAAAGTGACAGGTGGTTTTGAGATCACTATAATGTTTTTAGCATTTCTTCCAAATTTGCATTTCTATATGAGTTCATAAATTTATCAACTTATATAATGAGTCAGTGCATTGGTAACTTTCATTCTCTCATCAGGTATTCCTACATTTCTCAGTAATAGTGAATAGATGAATATCATAGGATTGAGAAAGCAGATAAAAGTGGTTGAAAGAGAATTGTGAATAGGATCAAATTGAAAGGCAGGGTTAACAGTCAAGATAAAGACTCACCTCGAGATGACCTGTTTATTACACACTCACATTCTATCATACTTTTATATTCTACTCAAATGCAAATGAAGTTAGACAAAAAAACAAAACGAGATGACTGTATTATATTTTAGTATTAATGAAACTACCTTCTGAATTTAATCTTGCTCACACAAATGCAAATTAATAAATGGAGGCCAAGACATGGTGGAGGATTACACATTTACCCAAATAAATATACATTTCCATGCAGGTGTGACTAACTCCATGAAATGGCATCTGGTTTCTTCCATATACAAAGTTATGTATCTCCCCTACCCTGGTTGAATACAGATAAAAATTGCTTCCTATTTCCATCAAAGAAATACAAGGTTAAAATAGCAGAGAAAATGTAGCTGGGGATACAGCTTAGAATGCTTAGCATACAGCATCTGCCCGCATGTGCAAGGCCGTGAGTTCAATTCCAGATGTAAAAAAAAAAAAAAAAAAAGGAAAAACATGTTAACACTATGGCATTATTGTAGCTAATACTCTTTATTAATCCATAATAAAAATACTGAATTAGTATACTAGTATCAATGCATCAAATACTGACTTTAGAGTAAAATCCTGATTCTGAAAAGAGTTGCATTAATGTAAGCTGACATTGCCAGTTATAAGGTAAAATTTAACAGAGGTTATTTCAAATTATATGTTCTGTACATGCATCAGTCACACAGTACAAGTCAGAGATTTCTGCTGTAGAATGAGCGTGTTTAAGTAGAGGGAAATTAGAGAGAGTATTTAGCTAACATTTCCATTGCCTTTCCCCAGACTTTGTAAGAATTGCTTCCAAACTGAGTAATCTAAGGATGCATTTAGAACTGCTGTCATGTTTTAAGGGTAAGAGGAAACTTTGCTTTGGGGAGAGTTATGCATTTTGAAGTTAGCTGGATTTCCATTTAGATTTCAGATCATAGTCTCATGAGAAGAATATCATTGTGGATTAGCAGAGAACAGGAAAATGACTGAGGCTTTCTATTCACATACATTAACTGTTGATACTAACAGGACCTCACTAGTTAACCCCCTTGTGAGTGCATTCTGTCAATTATATTAAGAACATTTGTATGATAAGTAGCTTTCCCATCCTTTATTCCCTACTGATAAATTTATTATTTTTATTGAAACTCTTTAAATTGTGCAAATAGCATCATTAATGAAATTAACATTTAATACTTCTCTAAAGCTTTCTCATTTAATATATGTTCCCAAATGTTTTTGAAACTTTGATATTACATTAAATTTAGACTTAAAAGCCTTCTCTTAATTATTCAAGGTTGAACAACTTATTACATGGTGGAATTGGGTCTTAACCAATAATTTTTCTCTCCAAATTAAAAGTTGTCCTACTATTCACCCAATCTAGACTGGATTTTAGTATCTGCTGTGCTGATTATATTCAAGTTTTTTTCTAGAATTCAAGTCAAACTGGGCCTGACTTTGTGACACTGGGTGGCAATTAAACCCTCCTAAAGTAATTTTTGTATTTATTAAATTAGATTCATATTACATCTATGTCACACACTTGCTGTAACAAGCATATGATACAGACATGTATATGATCTAAAATGCTTGTAAATAGGCAAGAGCTTTTTCAGGACAGCATACTTATACTTTTTTGAATAAAATTCACTCTTCCAACATCAGCCTTGAATATATGTTCCTAAGACCACGGAGAAACAAACTCTCATTTTCAGAACAACCTCTGTCTGAAAATGCCTGAAGAACCCAGCATCCACCATTGTTCTCTGCCTCATTACACTAGTTCTTGGATCTTTTTTTGAGGTCAAAGAATAGAAGACTGATAGGTCACACTCAACACGAAGACTTATTTTCTTGGAAAGCAAGTCATAGGCTTGTACTATAATTAAAAACAGTAAGGTGGTTTCAATCATTAAAAGGAAGAAATTTTCACAACCTTTTGATTTTTTGTGAAAAGTTGTGAGGTCTAACATGAGTAGGCTTGTATTCTGGCAAGAGAACAATGGACTGAGAGTTAGCAATGGCTTCTGTCTTCCATTTGCCAAAATTCTACCGTTGTCTTCTGGATGCTGAGGTTGCATTTAATCATTATTTATCATCTTCCTTTTCTCACTGTATTCCTGATAGTTCTTCCTGGCTCTTTTCACACCTGTAAATTATGTTTCTACCCCATGGGATCAGTTTGTGACTGTTGATATTTGTAAAATAAACCAATGTAATAATTTCTTTTTCTTTCATGTATAAGGATATAGTCATCGTTTTTAGTTTTTTCCTAGTTTACAATTATTGAGACTATCTTATTTTTTCACAATTTTCCCCTAGCATAGTAAATGTATCATAGAAGTTCCTGAATAACTATTTGAATGAATGAATGAATGAATGAATGATAACTTGTAACTCTTTCTTAGATTTAAGGACACATACTGTTGGCATCATTGTGGGTGAAGAAATTAGTGAAAAAAATTAAAATCAATTTATTCTGTGCCAGAAATTAAATCAAAAAACTGTTTCACATGCAATATTTATAATATTATAATTTGTTAGCAGTAAACTTATAGAGTTTCCTGTTTACATGGTTAGTACATGAAGCCATGTATCTGTACTTAGACAATAATGAACAAAAATAAAGAAAAAAACTCTAAAATGATGGGATAAATTCTTCAATCCATAATTTCATGGTCAGATCCAGACCCTGTATACCTCTAATAGTATGAGCAGCTTACTTTACTGATGAGAATCTAATGGTGACTTATGGCTCAATAGGTATGAAGCTTCAGTTTTGCAAGGTAATTAAGTTTTAGCGATCTTTTGTATAATACTGATAACATGTAACATTAACAATTAATCTCAACCATAATTCCTAATACTTAAAGTACCATGTTACATACTTGTATATTTTTGAGATTACATTTCATTTTGTGCTGTTTGTTACCAAAAAATATAGAATTTTTAATGGAATGCATTATATTATAACTTACTCAAGTTGGAGTCAACTATTTAACCTAGTAATGCAGTGGCAAGAGTAGCAGAAGTAGTTGAAGAAGTAGTGGTGTCAGTAGCAAAAAAATTAATCCAGTGCTGCAGAAAAAAACCTACAAAAAATGTTTTCAACTATTGAACGACAGCTTTATAGTTTTGAACATTACACTGATTTTAGAACCTAAACAAATTTCACAATTCTAACAAATAAATGATGGTGTTTATTTTTAAAAAGATCATGGCAGGAGATAAAAAATAAATGTGCTTAAAAACTAACACAGAAAAATCTGGCACAAGTTTTCTGCCAATATTAAAAGACAAAAACAAAAACAAAACAAAAACACATCTATCCATCCATCTATCTATATCTATGCCTATATCTATATATTGGGAACATGAAGGAAATCCTTGTTTAATACATTTTCTGGCCAGGGAAAGTTTTAGATAAAATAAACATTAAAATTATATAGACATAGGTAGATTTAAAATTCAAATTCACTTGTATGTATGGTTACATAAAGCACATGTACAAATGCACATTTAGATAGATAGATACAGATGTATAGAATTTTAGTACTATCATATGCCCTTGCAAACACATGAAAATGCTGATTTTATTTTCACTACCTATGGCTGCACACTGTGTTACTATGACAACATAGGTTAATTACAGGTCTTTCTATTATGAATTTTATTTTCTCAGGACTTGCAAGATTCAATTCTTCTCCACCTGTATATTTTACCTTAAGGAATAAAATAACATCATAGGCAGAGGTATTTGTACATCCCTGTTTATTCTTATTTCCAAAAAAATATACTTTGATTTGAAGGAACTCTTCTTCATTCAGTACCACTTACTTTTGTATTATGTAAAAGTGAGTAACACTTTGGGATATGACTTTTTTCTCAACAAAGTAAAATATCATTACATAATTCTATTGATATGAACAGAAATGATGGTGCTTTCCCCTTTATTTGTAAATGCAGATCTCACAGTCACTATATCACTAGAGGAAAATATAAAGCTTTTTCTTTGTTGATATGTTTATGTTAGTTTCAATTAAACTGGACACAGATGGAATATTTTTGAATGATGAAACAGTATTTCCAATGTTAATGTGATCACCATTCCCTTTATAAATTTTAAATGTATGTAAAGATTACAGCATATTTTGACATTGTTATGTAATTTCCATTAATGCATCATTTTCAAATTATATCAGTCTATCATAGTTAAGGACATTTATAGTATGCTAAACAGTTTTTGGAAAAAATTGACTTACCAATCAAGTTTTGGAAATGCCTTCTCATTTATACAACTAAAATGGAACATTTATGTAGTAAATTCAAGTCTCATGATTAGTAACTTCAAAGAAACTTTTAAAGCCACATTTTATGCAGAAGGAAGTTGGATTTGAAGATATAATGCAAACTCAATTAACCCTCTTGCCCAGCATGTGGTATTTAAAGCAGGAGTCTGTATGTCTCCACAATAGCAGTTTTATATCAATTTATGCCCCATACCGTCCTCTCAGAATGTAAAAACATTTTCCTTTAATTTGTAAATTAATATGACTTATTCCTAATTATGACACTGCCATCTATCATCATGCATATTTAATATACAAATATGCATTTAATCTTTATCCATTTTACAGGTCTACTTGCCATACTTGGCAGCCTATGATCCTATGATGTTCTTTTCATCAAAAAGTTTGTATTTTTCTCCCTGAATGCAATCTGAGACATAGACATGGACTACAAATTATTTACATAAATATAATTTTGCAAGTCCAAATGAAGAAGATGGGACATATACAGAGAAGGAATGAAAGTTAATAAAAGGAGAGTTGTTAAATTGGTTCATCTCCAATGTCCTTTTGGAGTTCAAACCCAACAAAAACTCTCTACAGTAGAATATATATTGGTATTACCTTCCCCAATACTAGGAAATGCAGTGCGTACGTTAGGACTTCTGTCCTTATTAGATGAACTGTATTTCCAGCAGCAGGATTCCAGGATTTCAGAGAAAATACAGAAGCAGAAATAGCTCAGAGAGAGAAGGTCCTCCTCTGGGTGTACGGAGCTGTCCGCTGCGTGAGTACTGAAATTTTCAAAGTGGTGGAATGTTACATTTGCATCATAAGTATTATATACACTTCTAAAGATAGAGCATAATTTGTGCCAAAATGATGTATTAACAGTGTTATTTTCACTGACAACAAAGAGATGATGTAGCGGGATGTGGTGGAGTTTTCCAGGAATGGATGCAATTCAAATGTGTACCTGCGCTCGACAACAAAAAACTGTCCCGCAGAATAATATCTCAGCTCCCAAAAGAGCATTACAGGTCTCTACCAATTGCTTTCGACTAATTTCTTCTAAATTCAATCCCTGTTGCCTCTTTCTATCACATACCTTACTGTAGGATTATAAAAAAATTACATTTATTCAAACATTAAAATCTGAACATGGCATACTGCTTGCAAATGTTGTTCTCTTTACTGAGGAAGAATTTTCCTGAAGAAGCTAATGAAAAAATATTACATATTATCAACCTTTTAACAGTTTGCCACAAATGTCACTTGGGAGGCATGTTTACTTATGTATCATCCCTAGCCTCACTAAGGCAGGTGTCATTTCAACTGGTCAATTCCTATACTGAATAATTTTGACAAAATTGTCACCTTTGTATTTCTTTTTATATTATCTTATAAAAATTAACAAACACATGTAATTAGGTTATTCTTTATTTAAATAATTTGACTGGTAGGCCTAAGTCAACTGTCATGTCTATTCTTTAAGCCTGTACTGATACAGCAAGTGTGTTTGGATCCCCAGTGTATCTCTGCTACCACATTTGAGTGGTTAAGCAAACAGGTGCATGTCCCTGCAGGTTTTGCCCCTTGTTGCAATATGTATTAATGTACGTATGTCCTTTGATCTCATAAATTCCCCAACACTGCCATGTCTTCACAACACCTTGTGTTCAGCAAATAATTCATACTGCCTCTAACATTGCCAAATGCAGTTATTTAAAATTATCTCATTTCTTGTGCAATCTGTTCGACTCTAGTTTATATTTTTTATAACAAAATATACAAGAGAAATGTCTTTAAACCCCAGTTTGAATTAGTTCAGGTTTATTGAATACTTCTTAAATGAAACTTTAAGATATCATAAGAATGCAGAGAATCATGAGTATATTTGTTTACTTTCCTTGGGCATGCACTTCTGCAACTTGTTTTGCTCTAAGATTTTTCTTCAGAGAGACATAACTAGTTTCATGGAAATTTCTGTAAGTAATGCTCTTTGCAGCTGTGGTTGCTGAAGTCTTTCTTTTAAAAAGGATTAGAACAAACAAAGAAAAAGACTTCAGTTCATATTTGAGGAATTGTTTTAAATATGTGTTCATTTATTTTTTGATACCACCAAGTTGCATTAACACAGAAAATTAATAAATTTACATATAAGGCAATCTGGGTTGCTACATCTAGGGCACCATTAGGATTAAGGCTGGTTCCATCAGTGTAAAAATGACAATTGAATAGCTTCACCTGAACAATAAGACTGTCAACAATATGACTACAACATTCTCATATTCTGTCATGATTGTACTGAATTTCATCTGTGTCACTGGCAAAGGAAGGCTATTATATTGATTATCTGCAATGGAGAATTGAAAAAACTATGTTATTAGTGGAACTGGACCAGGATTTTTTTGCCAAATGTGGATGTGGGTCACAGAATTTGCAGTCATTTGTGCCCATAGACAAATCATTTGCTTTCAGCAGCTATGTTCAATAAATACATACAAAGGCTAACTAAATTAATAATATGCTTGCTATATGGTCCATATGAAAATTTCCCCAAAGGTAATCTCTAACTTGAATTGAAATAGGTCTTTACTGCTTGCTGACATTCTGTAGTTCAGAAAATTAAAAATATTAATTATATATTTGAGTGCATTTCAAGATAAGTACAGATTTTTATGCACTTGTTTTGAAATGATAGAATATGGAAATGCACCAAATACAATATGACTATACAATCCTCCAGATTCTGCTACCCTTCCCCCTTTTTGCACATTTTATTTATTTTTTTTATACTACCTTAATTCTTTGTGCATTATATTTTCACAAAAAGAAATTTGATTTTCCATTTCTATCATTCTTCTTTTTATCCTATGCTTTAATCAGTATTACTAAAGTCTTGAAATCAAAACAAAAATTTAGAAAACCTATCTTCTGGAAATTTTATGAAGGGGAGAGTCAGAATTCTTTTTCTAATTTTATTTTTAATTGCGTGCATTCATGGCCATGTATGCACATGCATACATATATGTACAAAAATGTTGATTAATGGTAAAGGATTAATACACTGTGTGAAACTCACACATGTGCCTGCTCTTAAAAACCATGAAGTTATTTCACCTAATAGCTCCTATTGGATACTTTTTAACTCAAATATTTTAAGGCTATATCTTAAATTTGGGAAGAAAATTTTCTGGTTGTCATCTTCAACACTACATATACAATATATTTTAATAGTATACAAAACTTAGTAAACAAGACATTACTATTTTAGAATTTACAAGGTTATTTTTAATGGTTCAGAGTAAATTTTCCACAAGTATAGTCTAAAAGATTGTCTAAGTAAATTTGAAATTAAAATGGCAGTTTAAAATATTTTTTTCACATAATTCCTTTACTAAATCAAAGGAAGTGTCCCAAAATCTTAAAAATTTGCCAGATATAAATGATAGTCATCCATTGGACAATGTATTTTGGTGAAGAGAAAATGAAATTTAAAAATAAATAGAAGCCAAGCATGTTGGTACATGTCTATAATACCAGCACTTGGGAGACTGAGGCAGGAGGATTACCATGAGTTCAAGGCAAGCCTGGGCTACAAAGTGAGCTCAAGGATAGTCAGAACTACATAGGGAAAGCCTGTCTCAAATTAAGAAAAAAAGCTGACTAAAGAAATAAATAGGATACTCAATTCTATTAGTCTTAATTTTTTATCTATTTAATGTGATGATAATATTTATTTGAAATAACTTGTATAAAAATTTAGCAACATGTGAAAGATGTGTCATAGTGCATAGCACACAACACACTCCTAAGATTTTTCCTCTATTTTCAGAAGGTTTACTTTTCAATATTCATGATTTAAAAACTTAATGCTAATAATAATATACAATATTTTCTCTCCATTAGATTTTATTTTTACATCCAATTTTTTTACATGCGAAGGACAAAATGAAGATCAATTCACTTCAGAGACTGCAGTATATAACTTAGAGAAACCACTTTAGTTCCCTGAGGAAGATATGACTTTTCAAAATAAAGGCTAGCCATGGGGTGCCATATCGGTAACACTGATGAATGATCAACCTGGGTTCTACAAATTTGTAGTAAATTAATGCACTTGTCTCAGAGGGAAGTTACAGAAGTATCTCCAATAAAAAAAGATTCATTTGCGAATAAGAAATAAACTTGCAAGGTAATCACAGCCACCATATTCACTTGTTTTTCTCCAAAATTCTTTAAAAATAATCAACACACTGAATATACTACACTTTTGCATACCTGTTACAATTCCAGGGGCACTGTCCTTTCTCCATTATCTACTGTTTCCCTGGATTCTACAATTTGTCAAGAAATAATCCACTGTGGTCCTACTTACTTTGCTAGTCCAGAACTTTGAATAATTGGGTAACTCTACACGGGAGAAGCAAGTTTTTTCCCACTTTAAAATTCATATGCTATATTTTGAATGTCAACAAATAGTGGTTTCAGGTCTGCATACTATCAGTCAAAACTCACTGTACAACAAGAGCAAAAGCACTGATGCAGCACTGTTCTAACCCCTTTCATTCCTTGGATCCAGAACAACCATCCATTTCCCCTTTGAATACATGCACACATTTCTTTGTAATTTCCTTGAAATTTAAAGTGGGATCCCACTCTCTGTACTCTCAGTACAGTACAGTTTGATCATTGGTCCACCTTTTAGGTGAGTGCATTCATGTGCCTGCAAGTGCCCCTATAGTCCTCAGAAGAAGAAGGCAGCCTCTCTCCACTGTGGCTTGTGCTCCTGCATACAAAGGGAAGGAACTACTTTTTACATGAATTTCCCTAATCTTTTATTGTGGTCAGTTACACACATTAAAATTTCTATCTCCTCCACTGTTCGTTATGGTGCGAGTCGATAGGATAATATTCATCCATAGCGTTGTGCAAAACATCACCATTATGTATAAGTTCAACTCTTGTCATTACTCAAAACTGACACACTAACAGCTGAAGAGTAACTCTGCATCCCCCCTACTCCGAGCTCTTGGCAACAGTTACTTCGCTTTCTGGCTGCACTGTCATGCGTTTGCATGTAGATGTTCAGTTTCTGGCCACCAAGTTCAAAAGACTATCCTTTCCCCTTTGAGTAGTCTTGCAACCCATGTCAAAGTTCACGTGACCATATATACAAGGGATTTTTACTGTAATTTTCATTCTATTTCATATTTGAATTTATATGCTGATACCACATTTTTTTAAACAGGAGTAGTTTTGTAGTGTTTTTGAATCACAGATTATGAGTCATCAACTTTGCTTTGCTTTTTCACATTTGTTGTGATTATTTGGAGTTTAGAAATTCTGTAATATTCTGTAAAATCTTGTTCAAATTTTGATGGGGATAGCATTGAATATGTAGATTTCTTTGGATAATATTTATAGCATAAGCATTTTATAGCATGAGTCTTTTGTTGACTTGATTAATTATTAAGCATATATTTTTTCCAATGCTATTGTAGTGGAAAGGATTTGTAATTTCTTTTTGTTTTTGTAATTTTCTTTTAAGGCTGTTCTGTGCATGTAGAAATGCAACTGAATTTTGTTTTCCTTTGTATGTTGATACTTTGCTGAATTTATTAGTTTTAACTGATGTTTTGTGCAGTCTATAGTGTTTTCTTCATAGCATCATCTGTAAACAGCTATTTCATTTCTTTTTTTTTTATTTAAAAGAGAATAAAACAAAAGGGGGTAGTACAGAGCAGATCAGAAGAGGACAACATAGGCAACACAGTACTTTACATTAAGTCAACTGGACATCAACATTATCTAACGCCATATCTCTAACTCTGCTATAGTTGAGCATAGTTTCAATTACAATAATATCAAACATAACACAATAGTATAAA
>PVJX010011109.1:0-51515 GCA_004027295.1 Dolichotis patagonum | reverse complement strand
AGTGAGTCCCTACAATAATACTTCCCTGAGATCAGTGCACGCTGACACAGTGAAGGCCTGCAGGGGTTGACTGTCCTGGAGGGGAGGAGCTAGCACACACTGCCCATGGGTGAACTCTAATCTCTGATAACCTACTGAAGAGGGCTAAAGCTCCTGGCCTGCGCCCTCTAGGGGAGCCTTAAGCAACAAGAAAAGGGTCTGGGAATTACACTGTACAGTTGTATGGAAGGAACCAAAAAGATGACGAAAGGGAGAAATAGGAAAGAACTCCCAGCCCCCAACCCTGAGAACATTGATCCAGGAGAGGTAAACACAAAAGAGATTGAGGGCAGCAATAGTGCAACATCAAACACAGCGTAAGCAGATATAAAGAGATATCTTCAGGGCCTTGTAAGCGGGACCAAAACTGAAATATTAATTCAAATTAAACAAGAGATAAGTAGATTAATAAAAGAAGGGGGGAGCACCTCTCAAAAAGGCACAGACAGAAGAATGGAAAAAAATGGAGAGAAAAATTTAATGAAGAATTCAGGAAAAACCTAGAATTCATGAAACAGATTCAAAGAGATTATCAGGAAAGACTGCATAGAAAGCTGGCAAAACTGCTTAAAAGAAACCAAAGATAGACTATCAAAAATTGAACACAGGCTTGCAATGTGGGGTCATGAAAGGGAAGATCTCTTAAAAATAACAAAGGAGCAGGCAGTAAAGATACAAAGATTGGAAGATGACAAGAGGATATATAACTTAGGAATAAAGTATGTGAATGAAGAAGCAGGAATTAAATCAGAGGAATTACAAAGGCTATTCACAGCAATTATTAAAGAAAATTTCCCAAGCATAGAAAAAAGAAATGATATGCAGAAGTATGAAGCATACAGAACTCCAGCCACCTACAACCCAAACAGAGCTACACCCAGACACATAATAATCAATATCCCAGAAATTCAATATAAGAACAGAATATTAAAAGCCATCAGAGAAAAGAAACAGATCACCTATAAAGGAAAACCCATCAAAATCATGGCAGACTTCTCGACACAGACCATCAAGTCAAGAAGAGCTTGGAGTAAAGTAATTCAAGCACTGACGGAGAACAATCTCCAGCCCAGATTGATGTATCCTGCAAAACTCTCTCTAGAAATTAATGGAGAAAAAAGATGCTTCCATGACAAAGAGGAACTAGAGAATTTGTGACCACCAGTCCAACCCTACAAAAAATACTGAAGGACATTCTAGGGAGAGAGAACAAGAATATGAGCATTTCAGGAACAGTGGCAGAGAGGCCTCAGTGAACGAAACAGACAGTGGAGTGGAAGAGAAAAATAGACTACCAATGGCAGAAAAATAGGATAGCAGAAATGAGGCAGAGAAGAATGGCTATAATCTCTGGTATAGAGGGCCTTGAAATACTAACAGAGAGAAACACAGGCAGAGTAGATCAGGAGATAGGGTCCATTGAGATGCTCTATATAGGGAGGCAATGGGACCCAAAACAAGCAGTGCACCCCATGGGAGTGAAAGGGGAGGAATTGTATAAAAAATGAAGGCAGAGGATATTGTTAATGGGGTAACAAGATTTAAAATTTACATTATTCTCACCACTCTGCTTGGATGGATTACGTGCTGTTCCAGTTTGTCTACTTACACTAGACTTGAGGACATGGTCAGCTATCCCCAAAATAAGAGGCCATATTATGGTAATCGTCCCTAATTTTCCTATTAACTTAATCTGAAGCCCTTTATAACTTACACTGTCTTATTATGACTGATCTTATTTGAATCTGGTTTGTTAGATTGCTACTTTGTATTGACTGATTTTATTTAAATCTGTTATGATGGATAGCATCAAGTCTAAGTGTATAGGCAACTACTCTGAAGAGGACAAGATTCACTAGGATACCCACTCTGGTTTGATTATTACTTGCTTTTGAAGTCTTATAATATCTCCAACGCTTCATTTTTATTAATGATGTTATACACTGCTGAGACACCATGGTAACCATTGTAGATCACCTTGTATTGTGGTTTTATGTGACTTTTCTGCCTCATGCTTTTCTAGGAATTATTTTGTTTTATCTTGCTTTGTTTTATTTTTCCTGCTAATATAGAAATGATAGATATACATGTAGAGACTCATGCAGGTGTAGGGCTTATAAACAGTTTACGAGAACCAACTATATAATACATGTTGAAATGAACAACTACTTTGAAGAAAAACAGACATTACAATACCCAGTGGTGATTCCATAATGTCATGATGTGATGTCCAGCAAAACTGTCACTTTTCATTCAAAGTGATCTTAGCTTGCATTGCCTTGTTTAAGCTCAACACACATTAAGGTATGGACAGCTGTTTTGAGAAGAATAAGAGACACTATGACAACCATTCTTGGCTTCCCTAATATCTGGTCTTGAAGACTTGAAATGCCATCCTCGTCCTGCTCAGATCAATTCCATACTATGTTGTTTCATGTGAATTCCCTGTATGTCACAATATGGACAACTATTTGGACCAAAACAAGAGTCAATATGATAGAGAGTGAATATCTCCCGTTGTCTAGTTTTGAAATTTATGTCTTACATTGCTTTCTTGTGATCCACTTTGCTCTGTTTTGTTGTGTTTAATTTTACCCTTTTGATATAATTGCATGTATATTTGAGTGGGCAAGATGGATGACCATATTGTTGTTGTTTTCAGATTGTGGAGCAGAACCATTGACCATCTCACTGTTTGAATGTCTACTTTACATGTTTTAACTTTGTAAATTGAACAACTATTTCCAAGAAGTCAGTATGTAATTTGTCAAGCAAAAATTATTTTAGGTTTTTCTTTGATGCCTTTTTTTTTTTTTTTTTTGGTACTGGGGATTGAACTCATGACCTTGCGCTTACCAGGCAAGCACTTAAGCCACTGAGCTAAATCCCCAGCCATTAGGTTTTTTTTGTTGTTGTTGTTCTTTTCCTTTTTTCCTTGGAATACTGTATTGTTGCTACCCTTTATTTTGTTTTGTTTTCTCTTTAAATAAAATTATATATAAAAAAGAAGCATTATGGTTACCATTGTTGATTTCCTATTATCCTGTTTTAAAGCTCTAGATCGCATTCACTGTTTTGTTTTGATTGGCTTTATTGTGTTTAATTTTGTTTTGTTTTATTCTGTTTAAAATAAAATTTAAGGAGTTTCAAAGATGGCAGACTTAGAGGTAGCAGGATATGGAGCCTCTCTGAGAGAGACAGCTCAAATGCCAGAATAGAACACCCTGGAGAGATCCAAACACAGAGAGATGGACTCTCTCAACCCAGGAAGAAACTGAAGGGAAAGAAACTGCTCAAATATGAGGTACTGGGGCTACCATTAGAGAAGCTCAGATCAGCCAGCACTGCACTCTTGCTGATCTACCTGAATTCGTACCCAAGATCCACTTGAGTGACCAAACCCATGATGAAGTGACTGGCTTGAGTGGTTGGAGCATGGAGCTGAACAGCCCTGTGTGCAGCTTGTCCAGAACCAGCCCTGCACATGACCCACCCAAAGGCCCCATGAATTCGTGCTGTAGCCGCACTGAGGTCAGAAGTTGGGGAGTCCAGTAGTTCTCAGGGATTGGCATCAACTGGCAATTAGTGATGGGAATAAGACCTTCCTGTGGGAAAGGGGCAACCAACTAGACAACATATTGAAGTTGGGCAGGAAAGCCCTGGCTCTTTAAGGAAGCAGCTTCAGTTGGTTGCTCCCCTCGCAGAGTGGATTGGTGGAATCGCTGGGACTGGGCTGGGACCCAGTGGGTCATCACAAATCAATTGGTTCCCTGAGGGTGGTGCACACTGATGCAGTGTAGGCCTGCAAAGGTTGACTGGCCTGGAGGGGAGGAACCAGCATATAATACCCATGTTTGTACTTCACTGATAACAGATGGCAGAGGGCAGAAGCTCCTAACCTACGTGCTCCAGCAGAACCCTAACCAACAAGAAAAGGGGCTGGGAATTACACTGTAAACTTATATGGAAGGAACCAAAAACATGATGAGAAGGAAAAATAAGAAAAAGTCCCCAGCCCCCAACCCTGAGAATATTGATCCAGGAGAGGTAAATATAAAAGAGATTGAGGGCAGCAAACATGCAACATCAAACACAGTGTCAGTGGACATAAAGAGATATCTTCAGGACCTCGTAAATCAGATCAAAACTGAAATATTAATTCAAGTTAAACAAGAGGTAAGTAGATTAATAAAAAAAGGCTGGGAACCTCTCAAGGAGACACAGACAGAAGAATGGAGGAACACTTTTGTGTTCCTTTTGGAGAGAAACATTCAATGAGCAGTATAAAAAACACCTAGACTTCATGAAGCATATTCAAAGAGATTACCAGCAAACTAAGACTCCATAGAAAGTTGGCAAAACTGCTTGAAAGAAACCAAAGATAGACTATCAAAAATTGAAAACAGGCTTGCAATGTGTGATCAAGAAATGGAAGATCCCTTAAAAATAACAAGGGAGAAGGCAGTAACAATACAAAGGCTAGAGGATGACAAGAGGATCTATAACTTAAGAATAAAGCATGTGAATGAAGAAGCAGGAGTCAAAACAGAAGAACTGCAAAGGCTGTTCACAGAAATTATTAAGGAAAACTTCCCAAACATAGAAAAGGGAAATGATATGCAGACGTGTGAAGCATACAGAACTCCAGCCACCTATAACCAAAACAGTGCTACACCTAGACACATAATAATCAAGATCCCAGAAATTCAATATAAGAACAGAATATTAAAAGCCATCAGAGAAAAGAAACAGATCACCTATAAAGGAAAACCCATCAAAATCACAGCAGATTTCTCAACACAGACTATCAAGTCAAGAAGAGCTTGGAGTTGAGATAATTCAAGCCCTGAAGGAGAACAATCAGCTCAGATTGATGTATCCTGCGAAACTCTCTAGAAATTAAAGGAGAAGCAAGATGCTTCCATGACAAACAGGAACTGGGAGAACTTGTGACCAACCATACAAAAAATACTGAAGGACATTTTAGAGAGAGAGAAAAAGAATACAAGCATTTCAGGAACAGTGGTAGGGAGCCCTCAGTGAATGGGGCAGACAGTGGAGTGGAAGAGGAAAATAGACTACCAATGGCAGAAAAATAGAATAGCAGAAATGAGGCAGAGAAGGTTGGTTATAGTCTCTATTATAGAGGGCCTTGAAATACTAACAGAGAGAAACACAGGCAGAGTAGATCAGGAGATAGGGTCCATTGAGATGCTCTATATAGGGAGGCAGTAGGACCCAAAATAAGCAGTGCAACCTATGGGAGTAAAAGGGAGGAATTGTCTAAAAAAGGAAGGCAAAGGGTATTGTTAATGGGGTAACAAGATTTAAAATTCTCATCACTCTGCTTGGATGGATTACATGCTATTCCAGAATGTTTACTTGCACTAGACTTGAGGACAAGGTCAGCTATCCCCAAAATAAGAGGACATTATATGGTAATGATCCTTAATTTCCTATCAACTTAATCAGAAGCGCTGTCTAACTTATACTGTCTTATTATGACTGATCTTATTTGAATCTGGTTTGTTAGAGTGCTATCTTGTATTGACTGACTTTATTCAAATCTATTATGATTGATAGCATCAAGTCTAAGAATATAGGCAACTACATTGAAGATGACAAGATTCACTAAGATACCCACTCTGGTTTGATTATTGCCTGCTTTTGAAGTCTTATAATATCTCCAATGCTTTGTTTTTATTAATGTTGTTATATACTGCTGAGACATGGTAACCATTGTAGATCATCTTGTATTGTAGTTGTATATGACTTTTTTCTTCATGATTTTCTAGGAATTGTTTTGTTTTGTCTTGCTTTGTTTTGTTTTTCCCTCTAATATGGAAAGGATAGGTATACATGTAGAAACTCATTCATGTGTAGAGCTTATAAACAGTTTACAAGAACCAACTATATAATGCATGTTGAAATGAATAGCTGTTCTGAAGAAAAAGAGACACTACAGTACCCCGTGCTGATTCCATAATGTCATGATGTGAAATCCAGCAATACTATCATTCTTTGTTCAAAGTGATTTTAGCTGGTTTTGTTTTGTTTAAGTTCAACACACATGAAGGTATGGACAGCTGTTTTTAGGAGAATGAGAGACACTATGACAGCCATTCTTGGCTTCCCTATTTTCTGGTTTTGAAGACCTGAAATGCCTTCCTTGTCCTGCTTAGATCAGTTCCATACTATGTTGTTTCAAGTGAATTCCCTGTATGTGACAATATGGACCACTATTTGGAAGAAAACAAGAGTCAATATGATAGAGAGTGTATATCTCTGATTGTCTAGCTTTGAAATTTATATCTCTTACAATGCTTTCTTGTGGCCCGCTTTGTTCTGTTTTCTTGTGTTTAATTTTACCCTTTTGATATAATTGCATGTATTTTTGAGTGTGTAAGATGGATGACCATATTGCTGTTTTTGTCAGATCGTGGCACAGAACTGTTAACAGTGTCACTGTTTGAATGTCTACTTTGCATGTTTTAATTTTGTAATTTGAACAACTATTTCCAAGATGTCAGTATGTAATTTGTCAAGTAATGATTTCTTAGTGGGATTTTTTGGGGGGTTCCTTTCCTTTTTTCCTTAGAATTCTGTATTGTTACTATCCTTTATTCTGTTTTGTTTGTTTTTTTCTCTTCAAATAAAATTTAAAAAAAATAAAATAAAATTTAAAACAATATTGAAAAAGCATCTCCCAGTCATGTACAGTGGAACATGCCTGTAATCCTAGCACTGAGGTAGTGTGAAGCATGACGATCACAAGTTCAAGACAGTGAAGTCAATATAGTGAAACTGTCCAAAATAAAAAAGCAAAATGTGCCAGGGATGTGGCTTACTTGTAGAATGTCCCTAGTCTTGATCCATGATACTGAAATAAAGAAAAGAAAAGAGAAAAGAAAAGAAAAAGAAAAGAAATATCTCTGTATTTCTGCTCAAGCTTTGAAAGCTCTCTCTTTTTTATTTTAGGCTGATTATCCTCTAGGTAGCTATTGCCTTTTCAGCCAGGACCATAGACTATGATAGGTGGAATAGAATGATTCAGCCAAACTGCATACCATATACTGAAAAAGAAATGCCCTACCTAACTGCATATATTTTAAATCATGAAAACCACTTGCATGTCTAGTGAAAATGAACAGAACTCAGTTTTAAGGATAATAGAACCAATGTAGAAAGCTTTATGCATATGTGCTATACTTTCTTTGTCTCTGATACATAATACTTGGAACTGCAACTAGAAGAAGAGGTTCATTGTAGTTATAGTCCATTGTCTTCTAGTTCCTGGCAGGAAGTGCAAATGCAGAAGAAAAGCTACTCTACTCGTATGGTGGCCAGGAACCATAAAGAGAGAAATGAAGCTGGGGAGTGAGAAAGACCATTGCAGGTCACAACTCCAGTGACCAGCATTTTCTGACAAAACTCTCCTTCTTAAAAGCACATGTAGCTATAATGTCTCCATAATTCATTCATTTTCTAAATAACTGTGAGACGTTTTGAGAACATTCTTGGTCTAATCTATGACTTTATACTTGAATTATTAAAATATGTTTTTTTGAAAAAGTATATTGATATATGATTCATGTAGTTTGATCAGACTACTAATATAGTCAAATACTGATTAGGTTAACTAAATGAACTCTTTAACTCTTCATTCCACTTATGCTGATTCATTTGTAGTTTAATATAAGTGATCACAAAAATATTCCTATAAGCATATTTAAATTATAGAAATTTGATTTTATCCCACTGGTCTCTGCTTAAAAGTACTTCTGTTATCATCAGAATTCATCACTTATTTGAAGTTATCAATCTGAATTTCTCATACTGTTTTATGCACAGATATAAAAGCAGTTTTCTGGACATAGCTGTGCAAGGTTGGAAAGTGAAATTAAAAAATGTATCTCTTGTTACTTTTACTGCACTTTATCATCTCACCATCCTTTTCATGCATGCTTCTGTGGCTGTATTTTTGAGCAACAAAGGCAATATAAATTAGTTTTAAAGTAACTTGTGACTTGGATCCAATGTGCATCCTTTCTGGTAAGATAGTCTAGGTGAAATGTCCATACATTGCAACACTTGAAGATATTTTAGAAATCTGGCAGTGAATAAAATATTCATGGAAGGGTGTTAGCTAATTCATTACTTATGACTGTGTATCTTTTTCCCATTCTAAAATGTGACGTACATTTTAAATTATTATACTGTTAAAATGATTCTGCAATTTTATGCAATTAAGTATAATATAGGGTTGTCAGTTGTGGTATTTATATTTCAGCAAATATAATCTTGAAGACCCTTACCTCTGTAGGGACTTTCAAACCATGTTCAGAGCCTCTGGAACAGTAAAAATCAGATGATTGCTATACATTCATAAGCATGGATATGTATAATTTTGAGAGTTTTTAAATTTTGAACTTATTTTAAAGTTATAGAAAACTATAAAATTAGCATGAGATAACCATATAACTAAGTTTTTGTTAGATCATTGAACAGAACTGTTTGCAGCCTCACCATTTGAATGTCTACTTTGTATGCTTTAATTTTGTAACATGAACAACTATTTTTAAGAGAACAATATGTAATATATCAACTAGTGACTTCTTACTGTTTATTTTTTTGAAATTATGCATTATTTACACCTTTTCTCTGTATTGCTTTTTTTCCTCTTTAAATAAAATTTTTAAAAAATTAGCATGAGATGTTTTTGTATCACCACATCATTAGTTTACTATTAGTTGAAAAGACAAATGTCAAAAGAAAACAACGTAAGTACATTTTCATTAAAATATATAACTCACTTTCATTTGATTAATTTTTCCTACTATTTTTATGCCCACAAATCTCTAAAGGTACTGTATTACATACAGTTGCTATTTTCCTTTTGGTATTGGGAAGCACGTGACCCTTCCACTGTAATCCATGGTTTTTCATGACCTTGATAACTGAAGATTAGCCATTTTAAAGGCATTTTCTTGATTTGGGTTTGTCTTGTATCTTTTCAAATAAAGAATGAGTTTTGTCATTTTGACATAATACTATAGAAATTAGGTTGTTTCTTCCAAGTATAATATTGATAAATTAATACTTTGCATTTGTCTTATTAGTAATGATTTAGAGAAATGGCTATCAACTTGGTTTCCTCTTCATAAAATTACCTTTCCCTTTGTAGATGTTGATTTTTGGAAGAGAGCCCTGGAGACCATTGCATTCACGTTCGCACACTGACATCACTTACTTAGGTATCCACTAATTCACTTCCTCTGGAGCATTCACAACTCTGTGTTTGCCTGATGCTAATTTTATATTTGTTAATTTATATTAATTTGAATTTATGGTGAGACAGAAATGTCCATTCTTTATTTGCTTATTTACTTCTCTATTTGAAGATTTGTTTGTATCATTATGGAGTGATACATATTTATCTCATTCTTCCAGTTAAAAGCCAAGAGTATTTATATTAACTGTGCTTGTCAAATTGCTGTATCATGACCATTAGGTGCTTCTTCATGGGGATTCTTGTGTTTGAATGAATCCTACTTTCCCTGTTTTGTAAGGTGTAGATTTCTTTATCTCTGATAGGATGCCTTGGATTATGCTGACTGGATGTCAGTATGATGCTCCAGAATTATCTTACACTTCCCCTGCTGTAGTCCTCGAGTCAAATTCCTCCCCGAAGATCTCTAGTACCTTTTATTGTGAATGATGTTTAGAATAAACTATTCTGGTGGTAAGTGTGCTCACTGATACTAGATAACTCTTGCTTCTTCTTGACTGAGTATACTAAGTTACAAAGTATTTGTGTATATATAGTAATGCATAAATATATCCAAATTTTTACATCTACATGTCTGTTTAGATATATTTGAATGACAAGATTTTATAAATGATTTAATTATACATAATATAAAGTAAATGTCTGTCTATATTTCTAGGGTCATATGTAGATTTTGTTTTAGTTACTTTTCTCATTGTGGAGAGAAAATATCTGAAGCCCAAAAGTAAGAGGAAAGATTTATTTTGCTCACACTTTGTAGAGGTGTCAGTTCATAATTTTCTGACTCCAAGGGAGCATGACATGAGGCAGAGGGGCAATATTTTATGGCAGCAGAAGACAACAAAAGTAACAAGGGTCTGTGACAAGTATTTTTCTGTTCATTGTACTGTATGCAGGCTGCCACAGTAGGGCAGCCGTAGTACTCACATCCTTTCATGGTATTAGACCTTGAATCAATCACAGCCTGTACATTCAATGACCTCTAAGAAGCTCACAGTCTTATGACTGCATGAGGCTTTGGAGGGATATTTAGGCACAAACCACAACATTTTACAACTGGCCTCTCCAAAGACTCATGCATATCTGTTTATGCAAAAGGTATTTAGTCCATCTCTAAGAGTTGCCACAGTGCTAGCAATTCAACATTGTTGAACCGTCCAAGTTTCTAGTATCCTCCAAGATATAAGGCAAATTCTTATCTATTATCCCCTGTAAAAATTAAAAGTTAAATATTTTCAACATTCAATAACAGATAGACATTTCTATTTCAAAAGGTACTAACAGAGAGATACAAGGTAATGGTACAAGTCCAAAATCCAGGAGAAGAAACATTAAGTCCTACAGTTTCACGTGCACCTAAATCTGTGGTAAGATGTGAATTTCAAAGTGCTTGAGTGACTGCCCTGCCATACTGCTGGTAGTTGTAGCTTCCATTGCTTCTCTCCTGAGCCCATGCTGCTCATTCTTTGTAGTTTTTCCTAAGAAGATCTACATGCCTGGGTTCTCCAAAATTCTGGGGTCTCCACTGCATCTTTGGCTTCACTCTCATAGTTTCATATACTGCCCCTTTTTGGGCACACTACCTGGCCTCCCATGCCTTCTTCTGAAATGTGGGTGAAAGCCTTCCTGACCCCATAACTCTTGCATTTTGCATACACCTAAAACCAGCACCAAGTGGATGATGCCAATGTCTGCTACCAGCTAGAATAGTAGCCAGATTTCCTTCTGTCTCGCCTATAGAGTTTGAGTTCCTGGATTTCTGAGCACTCTGAATCCATTTCTGAGCAACAAATTATTTAGGCTGCCAGAATTCTGAAACATGGTGCCGTAGGGGTCTCTTCTTTAAGCACACTTTCACTGCTGCTATTTTGAAGTTGCAAAAGCTAGATTTCTGCTGTTTCCTGTGATGCTCTCAGGCCATCTTTTCTAGCCCTCTGTTACTCCTCAGCAATCAAGCTCTCATTTGCTTTAACTTTTCAGACCACAGCTTTACTGTAATTTCCTTTATAATCAGATTCACAATATTTTAAATAATTCTGCTGTGCTATTTGCTCTTGATTAACAACATAGATCTGATTAAAAGCCTTCAGCAGAGGCCATGACACAGTATCAACATTTGACTGTCTTGAAATTCCTTCTGCAAGATTAATTAATCCACACCCTTAATCTTAGTATCAAAGTTTCATGCATGAGCAAGATGCAGAGAAATTTTCTACCAAGCCATAACATACATCATCTGAAGTCCAACAAGTGTAGTCTTTCATCTTAGCAGAAAACTCCAGAGCCTAGTCTTTACCAGCAGAATTTCTACCTGTCTCCTGGTCTTAGCTGTCACCAGAATCTTGCCTACAATATAGTCCAGGGTGCTCCAGTGCTACCTTTTCAGCCAGCATCCCTGAACCTTTCCTAACTTTTCCCGTAAGCCATTTCTAATGGATCCTATTCTAGTTGGTGTTTACAAGGGAAAAGATTTAATACATGACACATAATTTATTGGATTATTTTCTAAGATTTCCTCAAAGAGCCAAATGCAAAAGAATGTAGGAGATCTGTCCAAATAGTAGGGAACCAAAAGAATACAATGAGGGTTTGGGTCTTAAGGCAATGTTCTCTGCAAGTACAGCTGAAGACCTGAAGCCCATGGCAATGTCATCCATGAGTCCAAGTGGAGATTTAGACCTTGTGACAATGTCTTTTGCTATTCTTTATCAAGGATCTGCACTGGAAAGGCCCAAATGTCAGTGATGGAAGCTAGAATGTAAGGGCAGCAGGATAAAGTATCTATGCCATCAGGATCTGCACTGAACCCAGGAAGTGATCCTCAATGTAAGAATCAGTTATTCCCAAAAGAAACACAGTCATCCTTAGAAACAGCAAGGATCCAAGCTCCGCCAACAGTGAGAACAGTGGAGTTCATCTCAGGAAATTCAGCGCAACATTCTCCAAGAGAAAGAAGAGCACCCATCTTCCCCTCTAGTTGTCTTTTTGTGCTGTTAGCTGCAATCCTCAGGTGGAACATCCACACACAGTACCATGCAGATTCAGTTCAGCTTGGTGCTAGAAGTTTACCATCAGTTAATCCACCTGAGCTCCTGAACTACACAGTTAGGTATAGTGACAACAAAGACCCTACTTCTCTGGTACCAAATTTTGTCTTGATTTTTCTCATTCTGAGACAAGATGCTTGATTCCTAAGGTTAAGGGAAGAAAAGTTCATATAGTTCAGAGTTTGTAGTGATTTCAGTCCACAATCATCTGGTTCCAAAGCAGGGTGGCACGTCGCAGAGATGCAAACTCTGCAAAAGCAAAAACAGAGGGTAGAAGAGAGCCTCTTTCTGTCCCTTATATTGTATGCAGGCTACGTACCCTAGGGTAGGTGTAGTACTCATATTGTTAATTCCAGCATTTGACCTTGAATCAGTCACAAACACTGGATTCAATCAGCTCAGAAAAGTGTGCTCCCATGACTACAAGAGGCTTTCAGGGAGAATCTAGACACAGAACATAACATAAATATATGGAAGCACATGCAGATTGAGAAATACTTATGTTTGTTTTTTAAAGATCAAATTCAACATTTTTCTTGTGAATAAAACATATAGATCATATTTTCATTAAACATTTTTCTGAATGTATCTTATGGTGCTATAACTTGTGCTTTCCCTATGTTATGATTTGTGCCTGAAAATATATTTTCTCTCCTATGTGCATATTGAAATTACCTATTTTTAAGAGTCAATGACAGTTTTTATTTTTCATGAAAATATTTATTGCTCCTTTTAATATATTGCAGTTTCCTCATACTTTGTGTGTGCTTTGTTTTAATCACATTTTTTACTTTATGTGTCATTTTTGAAAGGATGGGTTTGAATTATATTTCACTTCTATTTTTTGCATGATTTGTTCAGCGTAGTACTTTGGAAGCTGCAGAGAATATTTTTTAATTTATTTTACTCAACATCATTTCAAATACAGAGTATCATCTAACCCAAAAACATACATCCTTTTTTGGCCTAGGATCATAAGTCTTAGCCATGTTTTCCCTACTCTATCATAAACGTGCATCCTGTCCCACTTCAGCATAGAACATTTTTCCTTTCTCTAACAGAGTGGTAAAAATAATTAATATTGATTAAATAGAGACAATAAGAACTTTTCACTGGAATTAATAAGAAGATACTTGAAAGTAAGAACCAACCTTGATTTTAGCTGTGATGTCAGACTAGATATAGTCTTTATTATTCTACCGCAAAAGGGGTTAGTAAGAAAGTGCTGATTATATTATCTGAATAATAAATAAATACACAAGTATCTCTAGACTTATTAGACATTCAAGACAGTGATTTTACATTTTTTGTTTATTGTTCCACAAATTGAGTTTCTAATATTTAACAGATTAAAATGTAACCTGGTGTGTGTGTGTGTGTGTGTGTGTGTGTGTGTGTGTGTGTGTATATATATATAATTGCAAATTATAAGCAGCAAAATACTAACTTCCTTAAGAAATGGTTAAGTTCCTTTATTCTCAGCAAGAATGCTATTAGTACTTATTATGAGTGATAAAGCAGCAAATTAAGTCACTGTGCCATCATTTAAAACTCAAGTCAGGAGAGGACTGGAGATTTGAGCTATAGCAATTGATATTAAAAAAAATGTTGTACTATGTTATCTGAACCTTCCATCATTATTTACTTTGCACAGAAGCAAAAACAATTTCAGGTTAATATTATATCCTAGGGAGTTAACATGGAAGTTCCATAACATACAATTTTCTTGGGAAAGGCTAAGTCTCCTTATGATCTACAATCTGTGAGACCTAAGAGCAGAGGATTATGCGTCTTGAAATGATGAAATGTGAAATCTTAATAGCTAAATTATTTGTTCAATACTGAAGTAAAATTTAGCAAATGTAAAGATATACAAAATAATAGATAGATAATATTATAAAAGAAGAATCCCAAGAAATAAAAGTGTCAACCTATTCTGTTTTTCCTACCTAGTGTGAAAATCAGTAGTCCCAGTTTAAATCATTATTTGTTATTCACTGTGATGAAGGAAACTCAAAGGAAGTGATTAATTATACCACCCTACCCCAGACATGGATTTCACAGGGGCGAAAAGCAAAATGCTTGAGCATTTGGTTTGAAGCACAATTCATCTGGTCTACCTTCCTAATAATAACATCGCTGATAGGTAATGGAATTGTTAAGTATTTTTTATTTTTAATTTCTTTCTTCATTTCTTTACCAATTTACTCTTGTTCCATATATTTTAATATTTTTCATACTTTTTTCCAGCACTGGATAGTCACAATGAACTACATACCAAGATATGTGTTTATCATTCGTTTGGAGACAAGTTCTTGCTGAATTGCTCAGATTGGTCTTGTAATTGCAATCCTGCAACCTCAAACTCCAAGTATATGGGAATTTTATGCATGTACCATCACTGCTGGATATACTATTTATCTTTAGACTTTTAAGTCAACTTCATCATCCTTTGTATTTGCTTTTTTAAAAAGTGAAGTTTATTTTCTATTTTAATATTGCTTGTGCATATTCTCCACAGTGCTCCATTGATAAAATATAAGCTACATTTCATTTGTTATTCTAGGATTGTTGAATATGCTACCACTGAAGTGCTGAAGCCATTTATTTTCCTCCTAATTTTTCCTTATGTTTCCTTCCTAGATTTATTGGGAACTGGCTTAAGTATAAATTATGGCCCTAAGTTCAACATGGTTTATTCCATAGCATGCATAAATGTATAATGCTATGTTATATTTTACATGTAAATATACAGACTATTTTTTATGTAGAAATCTTTTTTTTAAGTCATCATGCTATTGAACTAGCAAACTTGAATTACTAGTTTGATGTTTGTGACTATTCTGTAGATTTTCATTCTCAGAATGATTTGGTATTAATATATGAGATTTTCAGAGTTGAACAAATAAAAAGTACAGAATATTTCTATGTTCTGGTAATCACTATGAAAAATGAAATTATTTTCAAAATGTATAATGAATAACAGAGCTAAATTTGTAAATGTTCCTAGTTTTTTAAGAAACTCCACAAATTGTTCTCCTCTGATAATCTAATTATAATCAATTAGTTTATATTTTTTCTACTTATAAATACAGTAGAACACAGTATATTTGAAGAGTTAAAGCATAAAACAAATACAAATATTAGCATTACTTATTGTCAATCTCATATATCCATAATTAAAACATTAGCAACTAATTTTTGTTTTTTATGTCCCCAATTTGCAGTGTTGGTTTCAACACTGAAAAGAAACATGAAAAGGAAGTATGATAAAATTTTGATAGATTTTCTAGATTTTTAAAAGTAGTTGGAGACGCAGGTGTGTAATGCATGCCTGCAAACGCAGCACTCTGGAGGACTAGGCAGGAAGATCACCGTGAGTTTCCGGTCAGCCTTGCCTCCACACTGAATTCAGGGCAACCTAACTTCATAGCAAGACCCTCCCCTTACAAAACAAAGTGTTCAGATGTGGTGCCACACACCTGCAATCCTACTCGGAAGGCTGAGGCAGGAATATTGCCACAATTTCAAGGCCAGTGTATGATTTATAGTGAATTCAAAGCCAAATCTTATTTTTAAAAACATTACAAAAAGTTTATGAATTGCAATAAAAATGAAAATTTTTAGCAGATTGATTCTGAAGTAGACCTAATACAAAAGATACAGGTACGATATAAATTAAAATTCTCTGTGTGCTCTCAATTTTGTCTTTGAATATTTTAAAAATAAATTACACAAGTACACAAGAATTTATTTCATATGCCAGTTTTCTGTCACTTACAAACTATTTTAAAACTTGATTCTTTGTCCTAATCATCACTCTGCAGCAACAGAAACTGACATTTTTAGTAGCAAATATACATTATTATATAATCAAATATAAAAAATATATAAACTATATGTACGTGTTCTAATGTGTGCACAGGGCAAAGAATTCTGTGATATACCTTAGCTTATCTAACTATACATGCATCAATGTACAATAAGATTCCTTCAATTGCCAGTATGCATAATCCTATCTTTTCTTTTTCTCCATTTATTTTTTTCTTCTATTTCAGGGGACACTTAGACTACAAGAATTATTGTAATTTTGTTAATTTCAAAAATTATAAATTTAAAACATACAGTACTCACAAAGAGACTCCATTATCAAACAAGTTTACAGAATTCTCAAATTAAAATTATTTGAAATAGGAAGATGTGAAAATCATATTTCATTGCAGAATCGTTTCTCATGTAATCATTGAACCACTTGATGAGGACAATGCAGTAGTTAAAGTAGTAATAAAAGGGAAAATTTTGTGGATAAAGCTACAAATATACAATGAATAATAAGGATAAACACATGTGTAAAACCAGAAAAAGAGCTAAAAATGTAATGTTACATTTGCTGGAAATTACAAAAATATTAGTGTTTTCTTTAAGGGACTACAGTATAGAAATATATTGCTTTCCTATATATGTCACATGTATTTGTATGATAAAGTCATGTTAATGTATATAGGTCTTTCTGTGGAAAATATGATTCCTTTGGACAGAGTACTTTAGAAAACATTCATATAATAGTATTCAATTACTGATGTGTAATTTTAAAATTAAAAACTTATTTTAAAATAAAAATATTGCCCTATTTTCAACATGTAGACAAAAATCTCTTACTGTTTCACTATAATTGTTTTTAATAGCTGTTTAAAAATTAAGCTAAATACTTTATACTTTTTATTTTCTTAGTTAATTTCATAATTTACCTATAAGATGCTACTATTATGCTTACCGATATTCTTAGTAATATATCAGTGTGATTTTAGAATTAATCAACAGATATGAGCATATTGTGTATTGTATGATTTCTTTCATACAGTTGTTTTAAATACCATTTTTCTCAAATCAATTTTATAAAGAGTTTATTAATTCATTAATTTCCTAGTGCTGCAGCAAGTATAAAGCCTCACTACCTAGGTGGCTTAAATAGCCAGTGTTTAGTCTGTTACATATCTATGACATTGAAATCTGAGCTGTATGTATCAAAGATTTGATTCCTTCTGTGGCTTGATGGAGAAACTACTGTATACATTGTTGATTGGTTTGCAGGTACTATTGAGTATTAGCTTGTAAAAGCATCAAACTTATCTGTACCTTCCTCTATTTAAGAACACAAATTACCCTGTGTTAGTGACCACTCTAATGATCTGTTAGCTTGATTATCTTTGAAAAGCACTTATTTCCAACCTAATATGCCCACATCCTGAGGTAATGAAGGACTATAACATATCTCATTTCAAAGGCTGTCATTTGACTGCTAAGAATGTGTGCTTACATAGTAGAGAGTAAGAAAGCGTAGTGTGATACAGATTTTGGTCCATGATCAGGTTGCCCCATTAACATAGACTTGTGGTGAAGCAGAAACATCATGGAGGAAAGGTATAATGTGGGAAAGATGCCAAGCTCACGGAGACTCAGAAAGCCAGAGAAACAATGGAGCTAAAGACAACATGCACCCTTCTTAATCACATTCCCAGTGACCTACTTCATCCAGAAATACCCACCCAATAGCCCAGTCAGCTACTCATTCATCAGTAGATTAACTCAGGCAGTTTGTATGGTACTCCCATGATCAGTAAGTTATCCATAGCCTAACAGGAAATAAAAAAGCCCTCAGCATAGTGAGCTCTCTGGGTGATATTTTGGATTGCAGCGATAACAGTTTCTTATTTGCTAAGAGGACAATGAAATAAGGATGAAAGACTAGCTTAGATACAAGGAGTAGACTTTCAGAGGAATATCTAAATTAAATGTTGCAGCAGTGCATAAAAAGCACCTGGAACATTATTTGACATACAAATAAATGTGCTCAATAGAAGCAATCTATAGTGGTGTTCACCTGTAAATACAGCACTCTGAGACAAAAAGATAGCAAGATGGATCCCAGCCAAGGCAACTCAGTGACTTGGAAAGTCTCTGTCTAAAAATAAAAAAAATAAAATAAATTAAAAAGGAATCAGATGTAAATCAGTGAATAGACCTTGGACTCAAGTTTCAGTACTACCAAAAATTTAAGAAAATGTTCTTTCTTTTCACTTTGTTTTCCCGCGCTCCCATTCTTTTCTCTTATTTTATTTTGTATCATATATATTTCATTGCTAGTATGTGGAATTAATTAAGTGTTTTTTAGATCCTTTACACTTTCTATGCTACATAGTTATTACATTTCTTGTAGTATTCTTTTACTGTTATTTGTGCTGCCTGAATAGTAAGGCTAAAAGCATATTCTATTTCTGATTCTTTTCTTATTCTTGTTTGCTAGTTCTTATTAGTTCACTTATTAATTTTCGGTACAATGTAATAATGAAAATTTAATATTTCAATAAATAACTATTAGTTTGCTCTGAAATGTTCAAGAATATTCTGAATATGTTTTATTTTCTTTTTATGGAAAAAGTAAAGCAAATTTTTATATCAAAATAGTAGAATAACAATAGATAATATAATGTATATTGTTATATTCAAAGTGATTACTCAGAGAACAAGAAATGGGAGTAAAAATTTCTCCAGAAAATATTAGCACAAACCTTTCTTTTTCAGTGAATACAGAGAATCTAGTGATATAACTACTTTATACTTGTTTTCCCTATTCCCTTTCTCTCACCCTTGTTCCTCTTTCCATTTGAACAATTTCATCCATTTTGATTTTGGAATATGATGAATGTTACAGAAATCCACTTGTAAATTCTATTAATCATTAAATTCATTCATGCTTTCTGTATGGAGTATAAAATCAATCAGTTGCTATCTTATCATTTATAGTTCAACATGTATTTCTCTAAGTCAAACATTACAGTCCTATGAAGCCGCTGTAACCTGTATTGCTCACAGTCATGCTGCTTAAAGTTTTAATTCAACTTCCTAACGCTATCATTATATAGCCCATTTGTTCTAAACCATCTGTAGAGTAACTGCTTTTAGAAAGGCATTTAAGGAAGAAAGATATTTTATTGGAAATTAGAAGTCTTCTAAGTACTGTGAACACTGTATAAAAATAATTTATATACTTTTGAGGAGAACTTTAAAATAAGACAGAAAAGTATATTATACCTAGGAAATTAAACAACATTATTGAATTTCAGGTAGTTTTATATGTAAATTAAAAGTTATAAAAATATAATCTCTTATAAGTTTTCTTGGTTATATCATATTAACAAAAACCTATCCTTTCTAGCCAGTGTCCATCTATGAGAATTATCTTAAAAGATAATTAAGGATTCCAATCTTATTTTATTTAAGATATAGTTATCAAATATTATTTTGAAAGCTATATCTTTTCCAGTGTTGGAGAGAAACAATTCAATCAAATAATAACTTCCTTGCCATTAATGGCCTTTTGGCTTTCAACAAATAAAATAAATTGCGTTAAAATACAGCAATGTAGTTTTCAGTTGTGATAGTACTAAAGGAAGCAAATAGTAAAGTCGTGTGTTAATGAAAACTATTCATGCACAAATTAATGAATAAAATATCTCAAATGTTAGAATGGGAAACATCAACAAATTAACAAATAACAAATGCTGGCAGGACTATGTGGAAAAAGGAACCCTTCTCCATTGTTGTTGGGGTGTAGACTGGTATAACCACTATGGAATTCAGCATGGAATTTCCTAAAAAAAAAAAAAACTAGGATTAGAGGTTCCATTTGACCCAGCTATTCTCCTTCTGAGTATTTTTCTGGAAGAACTGAAGGTATTATGTCACAGAGATACATATTCACCGATGTTTAGAGCAGCACAATTTCTAATAGCTAAACCTTGGAAATAACCCAAGTGTCTATCAGCTGAGCAATGCATAAAAATGATGTGGTATTTTTATATAATGGAATACTACTCAGCCATAAAGAATGATAAACTCATGGTTTTTATGGGTAAACTGATGTAATTAAAAACCACACTCATAAAGTGAAATAAATCAGACTTGCACTTATTGTCTCACTAGAGTAAAAAAAAAACTGAAAAACTAAATAAGATTCAAAATTTACAATAGACATAGTAAAAGTGAAACAAACTACTCAAAGGAAATTATATTGTTTGAACAGTCCTACATGCCTGTATCTGGTAGTCTGAACAAATCCTTTGAGGATAACAATATGCAATATAGCAACCACTGTTGAGTTCATATCATCTTCTTTTGAAATCTTATATTGCCATTTTTTGTTGTGTTGTTGTCATTTTGCTGTTGTTGGTGTTTTTGTTTGTTTGCTTCTTAATACTTGCTTTTTCTCCTAAAAATAAAAAAAAACTCCATTTTTGATTCTTCTATTATGTGAAAAACTGTCTAAAAATGCACCACAGTGTCCACTAAATGGAAGAACTCTTCAGGGAAAATACCTCTCAACACTCGGGTGGTTATAATGTTCATCTGCCCATTTTTAAAAGAATTTATGTGTGTGTGTGTGTGTGTGTGTGTGTGTGTGTGTGCATATGTGTGTTGGAGAAGTGAAAGCATTGATTCACTGAGACTGATGCTTCACCATGCAGTCCTCCATAATAGAATAACCTCAGACTGCTGTCAGGAATGAGGAATCCTAAATGATACACCTGTAATTCCAACACACGGCTGTCCTGTTAGGAGTTCTTCATGTTCTCATGTGCAAGGTGGTCCTCCACTTCAGAGGCACGATACCACCTAGCAAGTGATACCCTACTTAGCATGTCAGGCTGCCATACGTCAAATTTAATAATAGGAAAAATTTTTTGAGTCATTTCCCCAAAAGGGAGGATATTGCATAGCACAAGAATGGCTGCTGAGTAAAACAGTTCAGGAAATAGTTAAATTATTGAAAATTTATTTGAAAATAATGGACTAGCTACAAAATATATGATGGCACAAAGTGACAAACTGCAAAGACGAAAATACATCCCAATTCAGGTGTTGCTACATAGAGGTTTTGCCAAACCGTCCGCATTTACCCCAACCTGCGTAGATAGAAATACAACAAGGTTTAGGAGAGTGTGTAAACAAGATGTTAGTCCAGGAGGTCACAAATAAAGACTTAAATTTAGACTATTTTTTATTGAGAGGTTTGCTTGTGTATTAAGAGGTTTGCAGTGAATTAAGTGTATGCTTAATTCACTGCTGTTAATTATAATAAAAGAATGCTGCATTTACAAGGTAAACTTGTTACTTGGAAGTTTCATGAATAGGGCTAGAAAAAGATCAAAAGAATTTTCTAAAAATTTCTCTCAAAATGTCAGTAAAACAAATCATCTTTTAATATGCCCAAATTTGCTCTAAAGTAGTAAATATACTTCCGTGCAAATCATTAAAACTCTGCGTAAAATGATGATTCTACTTTTATCTGAAAAGCCTACATATATTAATGTATATGTTATGTATACAGAAATGAGTTTGTTTGTCCTTATAGCATTCTGTAGGGTAGTAATTTTCCACTTTATAGTTTTAGATTTATTAAAAGTAATTTTATTTTCCATCTTTTTTATGTTGCAGTACTAATATTGGTTAGAATTAAATTTATCTCTACTGGTTTTGAGTACCAAAATTTAGAATAATTTTATGAACACCTTTAAGATTTTATTTCATTCAACTACAATTTTTTGCAAATTCTATTTCCATTTAAAATATCTTACTTGGATCAAAGTTTTTGTTCTTCTCTTATTGGTAAATGTATTTTGTTTTCTTCTGCTAAATGCAGTACTCTAAAATTCTATCAGAGTGCTAAAATCTTTTGTAGAATATCTATAAAATCCAACATCTTTATGAAAAAAATTTTATGTACCCATTTATACTTTTAAATATTGGCTTTCCAAAAATTGTATTACCAACTACTGTTTTTAAGTATAAGGTCTTTATAGTATTAAAATTAAGCATGTACTAATACAAAGTAGAGTGTTAACTATTATTGTATTAATTTCACTACTCATAGAGACCACTGAAAATAATTTAGAAGGAACATAATAATAGAAGGAACATAATAAATGGAATAAAATGGCATACAGTCTACCCTCTACTGTCTCCATATACTTTTTTCCTTTTTAAATGAAATAAGAATCATAACAATGATACAGAATTTCAAAACAAAATAGTTGGAGATTAACACCAGTTAATATATTGTGTATTGTTATCTTCAAAGTAATTGTTCAGATTACATTATTACATAAAAAAATCAAACAATCAAAAAAGGACAGCACAAACCATGTCTTTTGATGAACAGAGATTAGTAATGTAACTATCTGTCATATATAGCTATATATATGTTAAATAAAAGGAAAATATTATATATTACTTACACATGGCAGTCTGATTTATTTCACTTATAGGTATGATGTCAAGTTGCATCCATTTATCTTTAAAATTTTCAAGTTTATCCTTCTTTATATCTAACAATATTCCATTAGATAAAAATACCACATCATTTTTAAACATTCCGGGGTCAGTGGGCATTTGGGTTGATTTCTTGATGATAGCCATTTTTTTTTCTGTAATGAGATGGAGTCTCAGTGTTGTTTTAATTCACATGGTTCAAATGACCAGTGATATTGAACATTTTTCATATATTTATTTGTAATTTGTATTTCTTCATCTGAAAATGTGTAATCATTTCAAATCATCATTTTTGGATTGAGTCTTTGAATCTAGGGTGCCTGATAGTTTTCAATTCTTTATTTGTTCTAGATAGAAGTTCTTTGTTTCTATAAATCCTTTGTCTGGCTACAATTTTTTCCCACTCTGTAGATTTTATTTTAAGTATATTGGTTATTTCTTTTGATGTGAAAAACTTTTTAATAATGGGAAATTTCAGTTGCTGGTTCTTTAAAATATTTTACATGCAGTTTGGGCTTTGTGCATAAACTCTCTGCCTATTCCTATGTCTTCAAAATTTCTACCTAATTGTTCTTCCAGTATATTTAGTGTTTTTGTTTTAATATTTAGATTTTAATCAATTTTTCCATTAGATAGGTTCGTGATGATAGAAATTGGTCTAGTTTTAGTTTTTGGCATGTGGAAAGCTAATTTTTCCAGCACCATTTATTAAATGGGCTTCTTTGATAGGTGATCTGTTTCTTTTCTCTAACAATTTTTAATATTCTGTTTTTGTGCTGAATTTCTGGGATCTTGATTATTATAAGTCTGAGTTAGTTTCATTTTTGGTTCTGACTGATTTGTGTTCTATATTTATCATTTATTTGTATGTAATATTCTTGGGAATTATTTGTATTGCTTCTGCAATTTTTTTTTTATTTAGAGAAAAAGAGCAAAACATAAAATAGGGTACAAATAATACAGAATTTCAATTAAAGGTAAGAAATTACTAGTTGATAAATTCCATATTGTTATCTTAGAAGTAGTTGCTCAAGTCACAAAATCAAAGCAGAAAAAGTTTTTGCATCATTCTGTGGTTGTTGAATTGTTATTTCAAGATCCCTTGTTATTATAAAAATATTTTTTCCTTTCATTATTGCTAGCTATGATCCTGTCTTCAAGGGCAGAAAGTCTGTCTTCAGTATCATCCAGACAGTTTTGCCAGATTTCAATGGAATTTTTTATTTCCTGGATATCTCTTTATGTTGCATATATTTTATTTCTTTCCTATACTGTTGATTCTATGTTTTCTATTATTTTCCTATGCTCCTGTATTTTTTTTATTTAGTTCTCTAGACAGGCTGGAGAATTATTTCATTAAACATGTCATTTTTTCATCAGAGAGGTTATTTCTGATCAGATTTCTATTTAGCCTCAAGGATTTGTTTCTTTACTTCACTTGCTATCTTTTCAGAAATTTCCTCCAATGCCGTCTATGTTGATGTCTCCTGTGCTTGTTCTGGATGGGCTGGAGTCCGAGACTGCATTTGCTTTTCATTTTTCCATTGTCACCTCTTGGTTCATATTTCAGTCTTTTCAACCCCACTAGTCTCATCTGTTCATAGTGTTTGCCTTATTCAGGGTCCTACCATGTGGATGGTGCTCACCCAGCTGCTGAGCCTGACAGTGTAGGCGAAGGGTCCTCCTGCTGGGCTAGTGGTATGAGTCCTGGATTCTTCTTGGACTGAATAGTCTATGAGTGCTGATGTGAACCAACCCTTGGCTCATATTGTTACTGTAACATCAGAGTTTTTCAGGCAATCATACACACCTGTTCACTGGGTGATCATGAGGTGTGCCTCAGTCAGAGCTCTACTCTGTCACTGGTTTTCTTGCAGGCTGACCTGGGGCCCTCCTGGTGGAAGGAGGGCTCTCCCATGCTCTAACCGGCCTGCCACAGGCCTCTGGGTGGGAGAAGGCTCACTGATGCTCTTACCTGCCTTCCATGCTCCTCAGAGTTGGGGAAGGGGTTGGTGAGGCTCCTGATGGGCCACTGAAGTCCTCCAGATGGGGACACATGTCACCCTGACTCTCACTGGCTGGTGAGCTCCTCAGGGTGGGAGGAAGATTCACAAAGGTTCTTGTAGACCTGCTGAGCTTCACTGGTATGGTAGGGGTCTTCCACTAGTCTGCCAAATTCCTGTATCACCAACTATATAACAGTTTATTTTGCCCATATTGTAGCTGTTTTATGCAAGTTATGTAACACAGATTTCTGTTAGCTATTTACTCTACTGAAAAAGTTTCATTATGAAAGACATATCATTCAGCTGTGGTTGAGAAATTCATCTAGTTCAACACTAAAGCATCCATTACTCAAAGATAATCCTTAAAAAGCTTTTCCTGATAATAAAACTTTGATTCTTGATAGAAAGACATTGTTACTGACACTGTTTTTAAAAGTGTATGAGTATGAATCAGTGACAAGTTACAAAATGAAGAGACTTTCTGAAAGAACATTTTGTAAGTAGTTTTGTGATATTTTGGCTTTTGTTCCTGTATTGCACCAGGAATGTGTGTGCATAAGCATGCCCATGCACGTGTATATGTCTTTTCAGTGATTCATGTTAAATGAATCCAGCAGACTCTAATTTGCTGAGGATATAATATGTTGACAAAATATGAAAATATAGGTGTGTATAGCCTATGAATTTGATGTACTTCCTCAAAAGATTCTAGATAAATCATAAAAGAGGACAGAAGCTAAGTTTCTTCACTGAAAGCATTCAGTCCAGTCCTGACTGTTGGGGAAGTTTTAGCTTGGTTCATTTCTCATTTCCTTCCACTTGTGTCTTCATACCCATAATCTGGTTACTTGGGCATGTTCAAACCTGGCTTACTCTTAAATCCTGCACTGCTGCGTTTGAATGCTGAGGCCATACGTAAAAGAATGAGGTCACATTAGGAGAGTCTATGTCGTAGAATATCCACTCCGTCTTACATTCACTTGAATGCAAACAAAACTATTTTTTCAAAATCTTGTCTTTTAAATGTAATCCTTTAATAAAGGATTTCAAAAGATTAAAATAAGCAAAGCTTAATATGTGAGAGTTTGGACTGGGGTGAGAGGAACAAAAATGAGTTTCATGATGAGTTAAATTCTTATCTCAAAGACACTGGATGCCTACTAGATGTGGTGCTATAGGACAGAGAGAGATTGAACGTGAGAATTTGAATACTAGACTCATCAATATTTTAAGAACTAAAAGAAAACAACACATCTTTTGTCACTTGTTCACTGAGTGTCTGTGGAACCTGAATGAGGACCTTGTGGTATGGTGAACCATAGTCACCCACAGTACAGAGGAGAGCATTTTAGGTATTGAATCTAGAAATCCATGAATTACCTGTACACTTATAACATCATTGTACCAATTTATTTAGAAACTAAAGATCTAGAATATCGATTTATAAATAAGATAGCACAAAAAAATTTAGTTTTTTTCAAATTTTTGGACACTTGACACAATATGAAATTTTTCAGATTCTTCCAATTAACTACTTACAATATACCCTAGAGTCTGCTATTTAGCTCACTAATTTTTTTTTCCTTCTGGAAATTTAAAAAAAGCAGGAAAAGAGAGAGACCAAGAATACTTCCACCCACTCAAGTACAGACATATACATTATTTTATATCAATACTATTATTTGGTACCTAGACATCATACCTTTTATTAAGCTAAATGCCATTGTCAAGAAAATGTATGTTGCTATGGCTTGTGTCCAGATGTCCCCACAAAGCCCCAAGAGTTCAGAGATGGCACTTTATGAAAGAAGCTGGATCTAGGTTGTGTGATGTTGGAATCTAGGGTGTGACACTCAGACTGATTCACGATATAGTCCGGGGGTTAAGACTGCCCCCGCATGGATGTGAGCACCATCTTCTAAGGGGGGTGTGGCAGGTAGCCTGTATATGAAATAAAGGACAGAAAGGTTTCTGCTTGTTGCTTGTTGCTGCTGCTCCTGCTCCTGCTTGTCTTCTGCTGCCTCTTGCCTTCCTGAGATGACCTCTGTCATGCCACCCTGCCTTGGAGCCAGCTGATTATAGACACAAAACTCCACAAACTGTGAGCCAATAAACCTTTTGTCTTTTAACTTGGAGTGTCAGATTTTTTCTCTCAACAATGAGAAAAGTAACTAAGATTGATGTCAGATATAATAACATGCATGTTAAAATTAAACCCAGGAAATACATGTACTTCAACATCCATTCTTTTAGATGTAATTTAGAGCATGGAATTGGGAGTGCACCTTAGAATACTTGAGACATAAGTAGTGATCAAAAATTCCAATTTGAATACTGACAGAATATTTGGTGTATACAATAAAAACCAATTTATAGAGCTGGTTAGTGATATTTCCAAAATCTTTTGGTTTTGCCTCTGTAATCAGAATGAATATCTTATAAGGCAATGTTTTATTCAAAAGAATTGAAACAAAAAGGACTGAGATGAGCAAGTTCAAATCCCGTAGTCAAATATATCAAGCTCATTGACTAATAAAAGTCATTTTTTGCCAGGGATATGGTTCAGTGGCACTGTACCTGCCTGGTAAGTGTGAGGTTGTGAGTTTGATCCTCGGTACCAAAAAATGATAACAATAATAATAATTTTTCATATTCTCCCAAGGAGGAGGCATCCAGAGAAAGACTGGACTATTATTCTAGTAGAAGACTCTTCCATATGGAAGCAAATATCAGGAATACCAAAAAAGTATTTTCTTGTGGTTGACTACTTAAAACATCTTATTAACCACATTTGACGTGGGTTTTCAATTTTCTTATGAAATGCCAGTATCATAGTGAAAATAAAGTCTCGTCATTTTTTTAGTTCATTTTACAAGTTTCTTCTTTGGAAGAAATTTGGTCATTTAAAATTATCATACCTTGCAGTTACATAAAAAATTTTGCAGAATAATAATCTTGCAGAACAATGGATATTTTTCATTATAGCTTTAATTCAGAAACACAAAAATAAAAACACATATATTTGAACTTCTAAATTTAAAACTAAATATTTTTAAAGAGTAATGTTCTTTTTGGGGGACAGTTCTTTATTTTTTAAAAATAATTTATCTTTAATTAATTTTTAGAAAAAAATATTATTTTAACCATAAGATGTATTGTTAATTCCCAAAACAAAACAATACATAAAACTTAAAAATCAAAACAAGTAGCACAATTATAGTAAATATAATTACACAGTGACAATGTCTAACACTTGGCTCATTCTTTTCCAAATATCTATAGGAATTTCTTAAAGGATCATTGTGAAATATTTTTTTTAACTTGATCATTTAGCATTCTTAACTATGGCAGTACAAATCAAGTGATACCAAATATTTGAACTTTTTCCATATTCTTTTTGGAAAAATGTATAAATAAGAAGTCTATTAAAATCATGCAAAAATTCAACTTAAACAAAATACTGGGGTAAAGCATGGTGGTACATAATAGTTCATCTGACGTGTTTGCAAAATGGTAAGTTGTTAGAAATAGCGACACACTTGATTTTTGCTTAGTGTGGGAGAAAAAATGTTTAGTCAGGATTTACAAAGGTCAACACCATTTACTGATGGCTGAGGATTTAGCTCAGCAGAACAAGTACCTGTCTGACAAGAACAAGGCTATAAGTTTGATCCCCAGTATCAAGAAGAAGGAAAACAACAACAAGCAACAAGAACAACAACAACGAACCATTTATTGGCTGGTGGACCTACAGAAGCTATATAAAAATTTAAGTTCAGATCCTTGTGTAAACAAGCCTGTTATTCTGAGATGTTGCTATTGACTAAAAAAGTTCATGTTCTTTGATATTTTTCAATGTTAAATGTTAAAAGTATGTTTTTCTAAAATGATCATGATTGTGGATTTAAATAAGTGCAATTAACATTTAATTATTTATGATTCTTCATAGACTATTTAAATGCACAATATATTATTAGTATATCCATCTTTGAGTGTATACATAGTTTTATAATTTAAAAAAAAATAAATGAAGCCCTTTTATGTGAAGCCCACAATGATCTAAAACCATCTGTCATTAATAATGAGGTGATGACTGTATTTAATCAAAGATTCCAACCTAGTATTATCAGGAAACATAAACAAAATCACTGAATATAGTCTCACCATTCGTTTTTTTATGGTATGCTGTAAAAACCATTGAAATAGCAACTAATATAAAGTAATTTGAAATATTTCTCTGAATTGTCCTAGAAAATTACAGTACACACTTCTTTTTTTTTTCTTTAATTTGCAAACTATCCATAAATTGCTTATGGTGGTAGTGGACTGGCTTATTTTGCAAGTTAGCCATTAATCATTAGCCCTCATTCTGCTTCCTTTTTTCTGAGATACTTAATAGTTATAGTCATCAAACTGTAGGTATCCTGGTGTTTTACTGTCTTAAATTGCCACTTCTGAAAAATATAAGTTCTCACTTTTATTTTGCTTCTTTTTTTTAAATAATTCAGGGAATATGGTTTGAAATGTATTAAATATTTATGTTAAATATGAAATATTAATTTGTTTAAAGCAAACCAACTTAACATTTCCTTTCTTGTCTTGTAAGTAACATTGGTTTTCCTTATGAACAGCTCTTCCCTCTTTGCATTCTCGATTGGAAACACCATCCACAGTGAGGATTCTAAGGGTAGTAGCTACCATGGCTCATGATATCTTTTTCCATGATATCCTAAGAACTTCAAAACTATATTTAAAGCTTCCCAATGTGATTTCTACTTCTATCACAGAAGTCTCAAACCAGTTATATCCATGAGGTGTAAGCCCTCTGTTGCTTCAAATTTATCCTCCTGCATTCTTGGTTATGTTTTCTGTCATTAATATCTTGGTTTCCTATTGTCATGACCTCTTATAGATGAAAACCTACTTCTTCTCTACTTCCACAGGAAAATGTAGATTGTGCATGTGGCTGTGGTTGTAGGACTTGTCAAGAGTTTGTGTTTCTGTGATGATTTTTGAGGGTCCAGACAGGTAGCAATGACTGAAGCACTCAAGGGCTCATTCTTTCAATGTTCCCTAGGTTTTAGACTCCACCAGTGCCACATCTGTAGTAAAGGGATTCTGCACCAAGTGTTTGATGCTTTGGTAGAAAATTCATCAACATTTTGCTTCTGTCCTGAGACTTTGCAAGGGAATGAGATTAAGGGCAGGGGACTAATTAGCCTGGCAGAGGAAAGTCCACAGGAGTCCACTGTTGGGTCTTTGTCATGGACACTGTGGGACTTTTAGCCAGATTTATACTGAAAGTCAGGAGCAAAAAGCCCATTTTTAAAATTTTTAGTTTTGTCATATAGAAAGCATCTGCAAAAATGGACCAAAAGGGCTGGGGATTCAGTTCAGTGGGGTAAGTTTCTGCCTGGCAAGCGCAAGGTTGTGAGTTTGATCCCAAGAGGGGGGTGGGGTAGAGCAAGGAAAAATGTGGTTAATTAAAAAATTAACATTAAAAAGAAATGAAGTCCTAAACGTCAAGACAATAAGAAAAAATGCTTTGGTGACATGAGGAAAATCAAGGCTCCACTCTTACCATGCTCAAAATTACAAAATGAAAGAGTTCTTTGAGAAGAAAGCCTTGGGAAGCTGTGTTATAAAATAAGTTCCTAGGAAATTTGCTTCCCAGGATTCATTTCATAAAAATCATCCATGTATCATGTCTCATCCTGTAGATGTAACTTTATTAGGTAAAATCAAATTTTCCAAAACCTGTGGCAAGAGAGCGAACAAAATAATGAAAAGTATATTGCATCTGTGTTCTATTCTGTAGATTTAAATTACCTTCTACTTAATATCAGGATTTCTCATGTCTTTGGGAGTGGCTTCAATTCTTGTTCTTAGTTTGGTTGTAAAGAGTTGATCTTCTTAGTTGGGAAGTTGACCAATAGAAGTCCTCAATGTCTCCTTTGAAGGATTTTATGAAACTGGACTGTTACACCGAACAATTCAAGACTGGCTTACAAGAGACATGTAGTAGAGAGGAGCTACGGCTTTTCAGGTTCTGATCTGGCATCTTTGCTTTCCAAACAAGAAAAAGATAAAATAATAGGGCATGAAGCATCCTGAAATCCACCAGTTTCAAATTCTGCACTTAGCTGATATTGATGAGACTAGTGATTTAAAGTCTTTTCAGAAGTATCGTAGTTCTTGCAGCATCTGTCTCACTGTGAAAAATTAACGTTCTTACTGGATACAATATTTTCTTTCAAGTTCCATGTAGTGACAAACTGGACTCATTAACTACCCTGTGTCTTCTGACCCCTTCTCATGGCACTGTGTGTGACCCCCTCCACTAAAAGCCTTATTACAATGTCACATCCCACTAATCAGCAGTCCCCTGAGGGAATTCTACAGGACATAACTGCAGATTCTTTATTTACCTTCATCTACCGACTCTCCCAGGAATTGCCAACTAATTTAAATGTAAAGCTATTTCATACTTGTGTTCAGTGTATGCTTTACTATGGTAAAGATTATACTTAAAGTCATATGCATGCATTTTGACCTGTGCATTTTTAATATCACTTACATGCATTTGTCTTCTAATAAGTACTCTCCTGAAAAATAAAAATAAAAGTAAATGAAAGACACTTTCTGCACAAAGTTTCATCAATTGTCTTGTCTTCTAATTAAACATACTGCCCAGCTATTGAATTACCAAAAGGCTGTTTTATCATTCTCGAACTAAATACAAGCAGTAGAAAATAAAGTTATAATGGAAGATAACATTAAATCTTATGTTAAGAGCTTTTCCTTGAATATTATAATGTTATCAGCATTGTTTTAAAACATGAATCTGAATTTTAGATATCGGACAATTTAAGAGAACAGAATGACTACTACCTTATGCAAAGTAAGATGATTTTTGGTTTTAAGTATCTTTGGAAATTAGAATAATTTTTGAAATTTACAGAAGTAGATGTTCTAAAATCTGTTAGTTTCTAACAAGGCCTTTCTTGCTTTCTCTCTATCATGTAAAAATTTGCAACCTTTGATAATGTTTCCAAAATTTTTTAATTTGTTTCTTTATTGCAAAAAGAAGTTAGGTTTTCTGTGTATCCTATGCTTTAACTATGAAAGATAAAAAAGCACACAAGTCTTAAACAAAAATTTTAAACATTATGTTATTTTGGCTGTTACATATATGTTATACTTGAGAACTCTGAAAATAATTAGTTCTCTAAAAATATATATTTTCCCATACCTGATGCAACAGAGGACACAGGATCAACCCCAGCTTGAGTTTCTTTACATGGTTTTTTTCTTTTTTCAGTTTTTCTGAGGCCATGATCCACACCTGCTTCTAGGTAACCAAGCCCCAAAGAATGTCTGCTATGCTTCTGAAAACAAAGAACCTAAATAACCACTTTATTTGTTTTTGGCTTTAACTTATTTTGGGATTTTCCTGCACCTTCCTCACATGTGGATAATGTATTTCATTGGGCATATGTAATTTACTCAGCTTTGCTATTAACATGAAACACAATTATAGAAAAAGAACGATTGCTCCTATGAATGTACTCACTCTAATTTTATTTCAGACAGGCACTGCCGGCACCGTCCTAAGCATAATGAATGCTTGGGAGGTAAATATTAGAGGGAATTTTGACTGGCTCGTAGAAAATATTTACACAGACAAGGTCATTTAAGAGGCGGGTTGGGATGTTTATGGTGCTATTTGTTTTGGTTTGTTTTATTAATGATGTAAAAGTAAATAAATAATGAAAAGCTTAAGGTAATATAAATAACTGTATATGCATTAAAAAAGTAGATATGGTGATTTTAAAAACATTTTAAACATTGATTTTTAAAATTCCATATCTTGAAGAGCTATACAATTAAGAAGAGTTGAAATATGTACTGTGATTTGTAAAGGGAGACTGAGATGTATTTTACATTTAGAAATATATTAATCATCAGTTTTAAAATATGCTCTGTAAGTTCTTTATTTGTTTGGTCAGGTTGATTGACACTTATACCTACACAGACAGTTTATTTCTCTTGAATTACTTGAATATTTTGTCCTTTTTACTGTTAATTACAGTGTTTTAAATATATAGATAGATAATATAGAGCTGCTATTTAGTAGCATGCATTATTATGAAAGTAAAAGAGTAGAAAATTTGATGATAGTTTGAATGTATACATGTTTGAATATATGAAAGGCATGCAGCATACCTCACCTATGTCCTGTTCACTTCCGTAGTGTGAAACTTCATTGTAAATAGTACCTCTTTTAAACTAGATACTTATATGAAACTTCCTATTATAGGTAGTTGTGGTTTGTTTTCAGATAAACATTTTTCTAGATGTGAGTAGAAACTCATTTCATTGTATATTTTTTAATGCATTTTCTCAACAGACCCAAAGCAGATAGTCTGTGTTCTACATATGTTTCATTTGTGGATACTTGTGAGTTTGTGTGAATACTGGAAAATCTTTTTTAAAAACAAAAATTTTGAGTAATGTTTGCAAGGTTGAAGCAAATGATACATGAAAATGTAGACTAAAACTGGAGATGTATCTCTTTCCAAGAAAACAAATAGTGGAGTATAGAAGAAAGACTATATTATTTCTGAAAGTAGTAAAATGTCTACCTATATATTCATACCTACACGCTTATACAGGAGAGTAGTCTGAGATTTAAACTTTCCCTGTGTTACAGAATCATCCTAAATAATTGGAAATGGACATCGATTTGATACCACAACATTTTTTTCATTCTGATAATAAGAGGTAATATGAAGAGGATTGTGTCTTTTAAAAGTGATATAATTTTGTTGAATGTTAAATAAATAGGCTAAATGATTTTCATAGTGGGACTATGTATGGGCTTAGTGAGCAAAATGGTGTCTTTGCTTTCAAAGAAAAAGAATGGAAAATTAATTACAAAGTGTTTACTGGAAGTGAAAAACTAAATTTTGGTTCCAATTTGTACTCTGAATAATGGTGGATCCATTGTTGTTCAGTTTGGAAGAATAAAGCTTGAAGCCTTTTTAAATTTTTAAATTTAAATTAAACTAAGTTAAATATTTATTTGCATTTGGAGATAGAATCTCATTATGTAGTTCAGGCTGGTCTTAAAATCACTGTGTAACCAAGTCTGGCCCCAAACTCTTGGTGATCCTCTTGCCTCTTCTTCCCAAGTGCTTGAATTACAAGGACCTTCTAGACTTCCAGCTCTTAAGAATTCATCATTTGCAGCCACTGTCCCAAGAGCCATGACTGAAGAAAATAATGGCAGCCAACATTTCAGTCAGTCGTGTTATGTTTTACATCAAAAGTGACCCCAAGGAAGCTTCCTGTGTTTAGAAGTGGGGCTTTTGGAAGATAATTGAATTATGGGAGTTCTAAGCTTATCAATTCATTAATATATTGGATATTTCCCAACTGACTATGATGTTTCTCCACCCCTGCTTCCTGTTTATCAGGAGGTGAGCAACTTTCTTCTCTCATACATACCAGTCATGATGCTTTGGCCACCATAGAAACAGAAGCAAAGAGCCTAATGGAATACAGACTGAAAACTCAGAATCCATGAGCTCAAACAGAACTTTCTCCTTTTAAATTTTGTTTTCATGTATTGTTCACAATGACAAAAAGCTGAGTGATGTACCACATTGGCCTGAATGATATACTAGCTATTGACTTACTGAAGATCACATATTCCTCATTCATTTCTAACCCAAATAGCTCCTTTCCCAAATTTAGAGAGGATTTTGTGAACTCTTATGAAATCTTCTCTTAGTTTCCACCGCCCCAGGAAGCACATCAATACCTTAACCTATAGCTTACATTACAGGTTCTATCTTGGTACTCTACTTCCCTTGCATTTGGACAAATTTATAGTTACATGTATCCACAAATATAATAGCCTAGACTAGTTTTACTCCCTTCAGTTCCAGATGTACATTGCTAAGATTCACCTGAATTTTGTTTTGGCATTAAGTTGCAACAACTTCAACAAAGCACACTTTCATCTTTAATAACTCTGGAGTGCCATCCTATATCCATTGACTCTTTGACATGAGAAGTTCAGGTGGTAAACTTATCTTCTAGCTTAAAAGACATCTTCATGTGCATCCTGATAAGAATATTTCTTTCATGGGACCAAAAACTGCTTGATCAGCTAATCCTAAGAAAAATCTTATTAGAAAACTTATGGAAGTAGTAGAAAGACTATTCTTGATCCTAGATTTATGGATTATGACTGTGAGAAAAACAATATCATATTTCTTATTGAATGAGAGCACAGACAACATTCTGGAGCTAGTATTCCAGGTTTACAATATTTTGCCGCTAGCTGTGATGGTAAGCCAAGTCTCCAGAAATTCATTCCATTAGGTACCAGGTCAACTTCCTTTGGGTGATTGGTTGCATACATAAGATCAAAGAATTTCACTTGGATAGGGCAAAGTATCATGTCATTTACTATAACATATGTTTCTTGGTCAGAAGTAATACTATGCAGAATACCAAAGAAAGAGGCAGAAACACTCAGCAACTTCATAGTCAGTGGTTTTGAGAGGAACACAATACTTGAAAATCCACACCTAGTAAAGTGTCTATGTAGTGAAGGAATAGCTCTACTTCTTTTAAGATAGAAATGGGCCAATGTAATTATTGCCTTAGATCATGTCTTGCAATTTCTCAGTGTTGGTGTTTTACTGGAAATTATTCTTTTTACAAAGAGCTGTAAATAGATTATAATGTGAGGGAGTTCATTTGTTAACTACATACCTATCAAAATGTCTACCTTTTAGTAATGATTACATCATAAAAAGATATGATTGACTATATGAAAATAAGCAAACAAATAAAACTTCACATCAAACCAATAGATTAAGTGGCCCTCTCTATTACTATGCTGTTCTTTTGTTTTTGATTCTTTTTGATGCCCATTTGCCAGGGTACAAATATATTTATATTCTCTTTCACAGCCAAGTTGTCTCACCATTCTTCTTTCATGAGTTATGAACAATCATTTTAATAGAGACTCTTCATTTTGCATCCATTGTTAAACTATTAATCACTGCACACAAAGCCATATAGAATAGTCTTCTAGTCATACCTTCATGAGATCAAAATAAAATAAAGTTCATTGCTTGCATTTGTGGTTGGGACATGTTTTTATTTAATTCTGTGTAAAGTATTGATTGCCTCAAGTAGGGATCGACTTCAGTTCTATAACATATCACTCCGTGTATTTCGTAACACAGACTTCATTTTCTTCATTTGTTAAGTTATATATAGTCTTTACTTACATATTGTGACAGGCATAAAGACCATGGGCATCATAACTGTTTCCTAATGAAACTTAATTATGTTTTCAAGACCTGTTAGAATTGGACCAAGCATATCTTATGCTCATATTATATGCTTTCTGAAATCTTTTTTTCCATTAAGATATAAAATACTTCATCCAAGACTCAAAGAACTTGCAAGGCAAGCTACAGTAAGAGTTGAAAATGGAATGGCCCCCAGTGTTGCCCACAGTAACAAGATAAGCTAGAAGTGACAGTAACAGAAGTTACCACAATTCCTTTTCCCTTGCACAGAACTTCACAGCATAAGAATTTTGCTTTGCATGTTTATTATGTTTTAGTTCACTGCCATATCACACATGAATTTCCATTAATTTCATAAACAGAAATGTTCAGCAGTCTTTTGCTTCTGTTTGGGAATTATACATTGGGTGATAAGCACATCCATAGCCATATTCCCTACAAGCACACAAATGCAGTCATTGATTGAATTGAAACTTTGTGCTCAATCTAAAGCAGCAAAGAATATTAAAAGAGAGGAGACAACTAGATGGAAAAATAGTTTAATGAGGGCATGGAGGGAATCACCACAAAGAAGGCTGTGGTGTCTCTCTGCAGACAAAGGGCAGGTTCTGCTCTGAATGAGGTAGGGCTCTGGGGACTGATGTGAGCTGATTTATTTTGTGAGAGTGAGGTGATTGGGTAAATTATTATACACATGAGCTTTGGTAAAGACTTTTGGGAGGAAAAAGCCATAGGGGTTTCTGGGAAGAAGATATGCAATATCGTGGTACAGTTTTGAACCATCACTATGATTACTGTGCTGTCTCTCAGATGGGAGGATCTATCATTCCCATCTCTTTGGTGTTAGGCAGTGCTGTAGAGTCTCTCTGGCTGCTTCTTGCTGAGAGGGGCATTGTTGGGGCTTGGGGTAGAAGGAAATGGGATCAAGGGATCTGTTCCATCTGAGTTTGTGAGGTAGAAACGTCTCTCAGTAATGGGATTTCTTTGGTAGTGAATGCCTGTATTTTGTCTTGGATAAACCACGAGAGGAGCTTGAAGGCATAGGTGGCAAAAAACAAAAAATTGTTATAATAATTAGGGCACCCATAATGGGCATTAAAATGGGGGCCTGTGTGTCTAGAGAGCCCCACCATGATGACCAGGAGGTAGATCCTGAAAGGTGGTGTCTGCTTCATATATTAGTTGCCAGTTTTTTTTTTTTTTTTTTTTTTTTTTTTTTTTTTTTTTTTTTTTTTTTTTTTTTTTTTTTTTTTTTTTTTTTTTTTTTTTTTTTTTTTTTTTTTTTTTTTTTTTTTTTTTTTTTTTTTTTAGTTTTGTATCTGGTCTTTTACTCTACCTGATTGGTTAACAAAATAGCAACATTCTCCCAACAAGCATAGTAACCCCCTTTTTCTGTTGTGAGAATACTGAGTGCCCTTCCTTGTTGGACAACTACCATGACCAGTGAGTTTACTCAATCTTGGAGTGAATTAGCGTTTTGGGAGACTGATTTTATCACTGTTAAAGTCATGTGATATCTGATAATAGTATGTTAGCGTAGTTTTTAATCTCCTTGCTCCCAGATTGTGACTGGGATACATACATTTTCTACTGATGGCAGAAAACGTATTTATCCCAGTCACAATAGGTGCTATGGCCACTCTAAGTGTGATAGTGTGATGAGGTGGGCTTGTAGATATTGATGTAGGCTTTGCGATTGAGTGTGTAAAGTAACCTGTGGCGTTATCACAGCCACTGTGCGTGATCCCTGCCACAGGGAGGGAGGACATATGTAGGCCCCATGTCTACAGACAAAAAAAAATTATCCTGTTGAGGGAAAAGTGGATTGTCCTTTTTGTGTCATTAGCATGTATGTTTTGTAGGAAGTTAGGCTTTTAACCTAAGGAGCATTTTGTGAATTGTTTGAGTTGTATATATAAATTATGTCTATAGGTGATAGTTGTGATGGGGCAATTTTAAGGGGCCTCAAACCTAGTTTGAGGTTTTTGTTGGAATAACAACAATAACAACAATGAGAGATGTCATATGGAGATTTTGCTGTTAGGGTAGACATAACCAGTAGCTAGGGTCCAAGATATTTAGAGCATATGAAAGCTGAAAAATATTGTTTAAAAGTTGAGATATGGGAGGAGTTGTAAGATGTGTGTCTCTGAAGAGTGGGGAAGGTCATACAGTGGAGATGTGAGGACTGTGTAGTAGGGAGCAGTTGTTTGTGAAGACTCATAAATATAGGTTTAGGGGCAGATGTGACATACAAATGAAAGCCCTATGTTTGACTGTGAGGAATGTTTTTGGATCTTTTTATGTGAACATGTAAGACCTCTGTCCAAAATACCATATATATGTTGTAGTTATGTCTATGTAGATGTAGTCATCATGATTTGTACAAAATTGAAGATTATTACGTCTTATGGATTCACATCTCCACTGGGGACAATGAAAATGGGAATGGTCAAAACAATGGTGCATAGTTTGGAATTTTAGAGCAGAGGTAAAATTGAGGCACATAAGGTTGCATACAGAGGTTGCCCATTATGGTAACCTTTCATAGTGAACACAGTCCAAGGGAAATCAAGTACAGAGATCTTAAAGTAATTGGCTTGAGCAATTATTTGTGTGGGAAGGATCTGCTGCTCGCCCATGTTTAGTCAGGTAGAATTGGTATTTTGGGGTGACTGAGTGTCGTAGGGTTAGGTGAAGCAATAGATTGAGGTAGAGGAGGAAGTGTATTTTGTTGACTAAGGCAATTGAGGAATGTAAACAGTAAGATTATCAAAATGAAGAGTGTGATAACTGTAAGCCTTTGGAGAATGGTGTATTTTTAGGGGGTAGAGTGTTACAGTGCCTGCAAGAAAGAGAAGTATAGAGCTGTATATAGGCCAAAACCAGGTAAAGTAGCAAAGCATTATCATTTGTGTTGTGTTAATCTGAGATGGGTGGGAACTATTGCATGTGAGGTTCATAAAGTCTCTTTAATGTGTTTGGGATCAAGATTACCAGGCAGTAGATGGTATCTCTTTGCCGGGTGATGTGGAACCAGCATGGGAATCTCTCTACCTTTACCATAGTTGGAGTTGTAAGGTATACCAGATGAGATCCGTTTTACTTAGGTTGGAGAGTTGAAATTGTACCTGTGGGCTTAGAAATTTTAATATAGATTAAGTCTCCTGGAGATAAAGGAGGATCCAGTGTGTGTCCCTTGGAGGGCTGAGGGAGGCAAAGATCTGCATTTTGTTGAAGAAGGTGTCAGAGGAATGAGGGAACTGGAAGGTAGTCAGCTAAGGGAGAAAGATTAAAAGATGAAGGTAAGACAAATGCTCTACTCAAAAAGGACTCAAAAAGACTTAACTGAGTAGGTGACCTGGGGAGAGCTAGGAGTTTTGTAGGGGCTAGAGTTAGGAGTTTCAGTCATGGCTGATGTAGTTGTAGAATAAGTTTGGATAGGTGAGTTTTGATGAGTCTGTATGTCTTTTTTACTTTTCTTGAGGACTGTAGATGCTATGGTATGTGTAGTTTTAGGTAATACTGAGAAATGAAGGCTGGGCCATTGTCAGATTGTATATATATCGTGAAAGTCCAAACCTGGGGATGATATCCAAAAGCAGTATATATGTTAATGATTTTATCTTTCGCTAGTGTGAGGGCTTGTGTCAAGGTAATGAGTTTTGTCTTTCGTGAGGAAGTTTCTGGAGGTAATGGGTTTGCCTCTACTGCTTTTGACCCGTTAACTATAGAATATCTTGCTTTCTTTTGTGTGGTAGTGTCTGTTGAATTATCATCTATAACCCAGGTATCAGAAGCAGTAGGGAGGAGAATCACGTATATGTGGGAAGGAAATATGAGTTAATTGGAGAACATCTGTGCAGTTGTGTAGAGGACCTGTCTCTGTATCTGTTGTAGGAGTGGGCAATAGGGTGGCTGGATTGAGAGTGTTGCTGGTTGAGACTGTGACAATGGGTTCTTGTATTAGAGTTAGATGTTCTTGTTGTAGCTGTGATGGAGTCATTAGAGTTGGGAGTGTCTTGTGAGAAATTAGATTGACTAGATTGTGTGGTGAGTAGACTGTGATTATCTGTCCTAAAGTGAACTTTTTGGCTTCTTGCTTCAGGCTGGCTGTCCCTGCTATTGCCTGAAGGCAGGGAGGCCACCCTCTAATTGTAGTGTCTAGCTGTTTTGAAAGGTAGGCTATGGCCTGGAGTGAAGGTCCTTTACTGTGTCCCAATACTCCCATTGCATTATTTTTATCTGTTTTAGCGTATAGAATAAAGGGTATAGTAGGACTAGGAAGTGTAAGTCCAGGGTCCCTAAAGAGGGCTTCCTTAAGCTTCGTGAAGGGAGTGTCAATTGGCATCTAGGGGTTCAGAAACAGGCCCTTTAGAGGCTTGGTATTGTGGTTGAGCTAAGAAAACAAACTTGGGGAACCAGAGGTTAAAAAAAAAATTGATAACCCTAAGAAGGATAGTATTTGTTGTTTTGTGACTGGTGTCTCTGTGTCACAAAGGAGAGTCTTATGGTCAGATGTTATGGACCATGTGGTGAGTGTAAGATTGAGGCCTAAGAATTTGGCCTTTGTTGAGGTGATTTGCGCTTTGAAATGAGAGACCGTGTATCTTCTACTACAGAGAAAGTTGAGTAAGGCAGCTGTGTGTTGTGTTGTTGTGGCATAGGAGGGGGAGTAGAGAAGAAGGTCATCTATTTATTGAATGAGTGTACTAGGTTGTAGATTAATAGTTGCAAGATCATTGGCTAAGGTTTGGCTAAAGAAGTAAGGGTTCTCTCTGAATTCCTGGGGTAGCACTGTCTATGTTAGTTGAATGGATTGAAAAGTATCTGAATCTGTCCATGTAAATGTGAAAAGGTCTTGGCATTGTGGATGAAAGGGAATAATGAAAAATATATTTTTAAGTCTAATACAGGAAAGTGAGAGGTATGTGGAAGAATATGAGACAGCCTAGTGCAAGGGTTTGGCACCACCAGGTAAATTGGCAATATTGTACTGATAATAGCTCTGGGATCTTGGATTAGGTGATAGGAGCTGTTGGATTTCAGGATAGGCAGAATAGGAGTGTCATAAGTTGAGTGAGTGACTTTTAGAAACCCATTAGTTAGCAAGTGGCAGTTAATAGGTTTGAGGCCTGTTGTTTAGGGGCACTGGGTGCTGGGGAACAGTAGGGAGGACTAAAGGGTGCTTGAGGTGTATTAGCAGTGGAGTGATGTGGGTGGCATGAATGGGATTGGAAGTGTCTCAGACTGTAGGGTCCATGAGAGAGGAGGGAAGGGGAAGAGCTGAGTCAGTGTTGCTTGTGATGGCTGAGATTGGGAAATGAGAGCCAAGAGGAGAGGGAGAGAGTATGAGAGAAATTGAGGTTTTGGAGTAGAATTTTTATCAAAAAGAGGTACAGGACAAATTGGGATAATAAGACAGCTGTGTATAACAAAAGGGTTTGGAATCTTCAGGGAGTACGTTTTATCTGCAGAGGTCTTGTACGTTGGCTGTCCACTCCCACAACGGAGACTGCAGACTGGAAACACTGGCCTAAAACTCTGGAGAAATACTATGGGTGGCTTACATGTCAACAAGGAGAGGCAAGGTTTTACCTGGGATATCCAGTGAGACTCAGTGCTCTGAGAGAGATACTTCAGTGAGACCGTGGGCTCTGAGCTATGCCAAGCATCTGGCTATGCCAAGCAGATGAGCTGGTGATGAGTCCAAGGTGGCAGTGTATTATCATGTGTCGGGGAAGGTGATGACTTACCGGCTCTCTGGCTGACAGGGCAGTCGCACTTCCAGTGGCCTTCTTGGTTGTAAATGGGACCAGTTCCCAACTGTGGCTGCAGGGCTGGGCAGGCTCCTGTCCAGTGCCATTTTTCTGCTGCACTTGAAGCATGATAGGGGAGGGTTTCGGTTTTTAGATTTTTTCCCCCTCTGGCCCATGTTTTATCTCAAGCACTGAGCTGCTGCTGCAGCTGCAGCTGCTGTGGCCATAAATTGGCCTTGGAGTTTTAGCTTGGAATGCAACTTTTTTTATAGTTGTCCTGGAATGTAACCTTTCTAACCTCCTGTTTTTGTTGTTTTTCTCTACTGTGGAAGACATGGAAAGCCATATGCAAAAGGTCTCCCTGGGGGGATTGAGGACCAAGGTCTGATGTTTTGAATTTAGTCTGAGTGTTTGATGCTGCTTGGGAAATAAAATGGAGTGTAGAAGGACTGTGGGATCAAGTATGATGCACAAGGTGAGAGAGAGGAGGGGGTAGAGTTGGGTAAACAGTGGAGGAGCTCACGGTGATGGGAGAGGGGGCAGATATAGCAAGTGGTGCAGTCCTGTGAGTGTGACTTTGAGATAAAGAGGAGGAGAAAGAAGGTGGGGGCCTCCACATGGGTCATGGTGACAGGGGGGTGGAGGTATCTCATCTATTGGGTCTGAGAAACAAGGAGAGGAACAGTCACGATGGAAATCTGATAAAGGAGGATCTGTGAAGCAAGCAAAAAGAATTTGGGAGGACTTGCAGGTTTGGATTAGGTCAGGGCATGCCCACAGCTCTAAGAATACTTGGACATAAGGTATTTATCCCTATTTGCCATTTCAGTAGTAAAAGTTATGGAAATCTCTTAATGTTAGCTTCTTTGGCCTGAGAGTTAGTTTTAGCCCAAATGTATTTAAGTGTAGCCCTGAGGAGTGATTTTGTTGTGTAAACATTGAGTACTATCAATCATGATTGAATTGGATAGGTGAACCAGGGAAAGGGAAGGTTGTAAATCAGTGGAGAATGGTCACCCTCCAGTGAGGCATGACCAGGGGTCTCAAAGAACTTAGGGTAGTCACAACAATGAATTCACCAGTTGTCACCAAAGGAAACAAAGGGGCGGTCCCAAAGGATGTAGAGTAGAATGGGGGTGTGTGTGCTGACGTGGCCTCTATTTAGGGACAGGCTACCCAACAGTAGAGTAGAGGGGAGGCTCACCATGGACATGAGGAGATGAAGGCCAGTGTCGGATATTGACTAAAAACAGCAAGGTGGAGGAGTCCCCAGTTCCAGAAAAAAAGAGAGAGAGAGACAGAAACAGAGACTGAGAAAGAAGGAGAGCAGAGGAAAGGTCCATAGGCCAGGGGGGAGTTCAGACTGGGGAACAGACTCCCCAGGAACCACACAACCTTTGACCACTGGGTCATGGCACCAACTGATTGAGTTGAAACTTTGTACTCAGTATAAAGTGGCACAAAATATTAAAAGAGAGGAGAGAACTAGGTAGAAAAAGAGTTTAATGATGGTGCGGAGGGAATCACCCAAGGAAGGCTGTGGCGGCTTTCTGCAGCCAAAGGGCAGGTTCTGCCTGATATAGGCTCTGATGGAGGTAGGGTTCTAGGGACTGATTTTAGCTGATTTATTTTGTGAGAGCATAGGTAGGGGATTGGGTAAATCTTTATACACATGACCTTTGGCAAAGACATTTGGGAGGAAGAAACCATAGGGGCTTCTGGGAAGAAGAAGTTATGCATTATCTTGGCACAGTTTTGAGTGTCACCAAAATGATTGTGCTGTCCCTCAGATGGGGAAATCTATCAGTCATCTTCCCCAGAGCCATGAATAAATAAGTTCATGGGCCAAGATACCACTGTATTTTCTAAACATTTATTTCTATACAATCCCACTTCTACTTCCTAATAAAAGGTCAATACTGTAGACAACACTGAATCCAGATTGTAGGCCTCAGAATTCTACTGAATGTTGAAACGAGACACCACACAGGATCTCCCAAAAAAATCAGTGCTACTCTTTATCTAGCTGAAAACAAAGAGGAAAAGTTGGAGTTCCAGAAATAAAATCTTATAGAATAAACATCTCCAAGGAAATCAATATGGCAAAGTATTTTAGCCACATTAAATATCAGATTGTGTTATCTTCCAGGAAATTAAAATATGTGAGTCTGACCGTCAGATTATTGTCAACAGTAAGTAAGTTCTTGCTCTCCTATAATACATATTTGATATGGCAAGATTGAACATCAGATCTCTGCTCACTATTCCCCAATATTTTTAGCACTTAGTTACTTTTATCATTGCTGAGACGAACTATCTAACATCTAAAGTTAAAGGAGAAAGTGATTATTTAGCTCAGTTTGTAGAGGATTTTGCCCATAATCAGCAGGCTCCAAGGCAGCCTGGCTTGGCAGAGGAGTACTATAGAGGAGAACAAGTTCATGACAGCACAAGACAGCAAAAGCAAGTAAGAAGGTGATGACCGCACCTCTTTCTATCCATTATATCTTAACCAGACTACTTAGGGTGCATAACACTCCCATCCTTTATCCTAGTGCCCTACCATTGCACTACGAATCAATGCCAGCATCACACACTCTAGGTCTAGCCACCTTTGAAAAAGTCAACCTATGACAGCATGAGAGTTTGGGGGAACATCTAGACACAACTTATAACAAGAACTCTAAGTAATTTTACCTCAAACCTCTCAGTTGATAGGTGGATAAAGGAGACTCATCAGAGTTCACCATTGTCTAGGGAAAGCAGTGGGCTAGAATTGAGAAGATGTAGTTTGTAAACCGTATTCATAATTTCACAGAATAGGTCATGTTCTATTATATCAGTTTTATTGGCACAATTAGAAATAACATTAAAATTTTAAGAGAAAATGTGGAAATTAATATGTTTTATCTTTTTTCTGAGGAAAACTAAGGTACTTGGTGGATCATTCATGAATAAGTATAGTTATGAGATTAGATCTTTCAAAGAATTGTGAAAGCAAAGAATATGCATTACATTCAGATTGAGTACCACTGTCTCCTCAAGCTTCCCTTGATTTCCTTTCTCTGAATAGAGAATTATCCTGTTGCAATGGAGAAAGCATCTAACTCTGTCTGCATGGTAAGTTTTTACATGTAGAAGCTGTACTAGTTATCAAAACGCATTAATAGTATGTTCTGTTCCTGGATATAATTGAACCCAAGGGTTTCACCTCTTTCTCCGGCACAAATTTCCTTTTTGGGATCATAAATTTTGGGAAGGACTCTTGCTACTCTTGACATTTTCTAATAGTGAATACTTGAACATTAAGGAAGAAACTGCTTGCTTGAGAATCATTATAGACTTTAGTCTGCATATAATATTTTCACATATTAAGGAAAATTTAGTGAATATAAAATGTGCTGTAAAATGTGTATATAAAAAACTATTTTCTTGGACTTCAATGTTAAGTTGTGCATATCTTTATTTATTTATTTATTTATTTATTTATTGGTATTTATTGGATTGAACTCACAACCTCACACTTACCAGGCAGGCCACTGAGCTACAACCTCAACCTGATATTTTTATGTTTGAAGCTGTGTTTTAGTCTGAACTGTGAGCTCTGAATCAGAATGAGATGAGACATCTAGCTATAAAGTGTTCCAAAGGCCAAATTGCTTTATGCATTTGGAAATTATCTTCTCCAAACCTTTATTATAAAGCATACAGAAACCAAGAAAACTTCTATGTAGTGTTAAGATGGCAAGGAAATATCACCGATACAAAGTTGCTGGATTTCTGTTTTCGCACTGATATAACTTCAGTGTTTAACATGTGGTTTGCAAAGTTGTCGGTCACTTTATGAATTTCAAACTTTGCTATTGGGTTTCTAGTAAGTTCCCCAAATCCTGGACATTCCAGAAGTGCTCAGTCCTGTGTGTGCCTTTATCGTCCTGCTCAGAAAGCTGAACCTGCAGCTGCTGTTTTATGTTGATCTCCAGATGGACACTGTGTTGTGCTCTAGTTCCAGTATCTCAAGTGTGTTTTAGGCAGAATAACGAGGGCAAAAATTTATACTCACTTTATTTTTAAAATTATTTTATTTTTTATTAGCACTATTTCCCATACATGATGATCACATTCAACATGGGGAGTCTTTACTCTTACTTAACGTATCTTAAATCTTCTCTCACTAGTCTCCTTCCTTACCTTCAAACCATCTCCCTCACCCACTTACAAAGCTTTGATTGTATGTTTTCCTCCATTCTTTGTTTAATACATTTTTCTCTTCCTTCCCTTCTCCCATCCCTTCCCTGTTCTCCTTCTTTTCTAAACAGATTCTACCCACTTCCCCCGATAGCTGCCTTCAATTTGAGTTTCTCATGTAAGAGAAACAATGCAATATTTAAACTTATGTGTCTGATTTGTTTCATTTAAAATCATGATTTTGAGATACTAAATGAGTCAAATTTATCCTTCTTTATGGCAAAGTATTGTCCATGTTACATAAATTCCACATTTTCTTTATACATTCATCAGTTGATGGTCATATTGGCTGATCCAAAGGTTTAGTTATTAAAAATGTGCTGCTATAATCATGGGTATGCATATAGTATTGAAGTATGATGCTTTTTACTGTTTTGAGAAGTTATCTAAATGAAGAATACCTACAATATGAGTTTTTGGAGGAATCTGCATACTGATTTCAACAGTGGTTGTACCAATTTGCACTCATACCTGCAATGGAGAATGGATTCCTTTTCTCTCCACAACCTCAACAGCATTTGTTACTGAGTTTTTGATGAATGCCACTCTTTCTTTAGTGACATGGAATCAGAGGGTTGCAATTTGAGTTTATTTTAGCATGGAGGGATATGAATTTAACATCCAACAATCAACAGCATTCTTGTACAAGAATAGCAAACTCACTGAAAAAGAAGTCAAGGAAGTAAGGTCTTTATAATAACATCAAGAAAAATGAAACATGTAGGAATCAATCTAATGAAAAATGTGAAAGAGCTGTATGTTGAAAACTACAGTACTCTGAAAAAGGATCAGAAAGGGCATCAGAAAATGGAAAGACATGTCCTATTTTTTTTAATAGGAAGCCCCCATATAGTGAAAATGACCATACTTCAAAACTGTTTTATAGATGTAATGCAATCCCAATTGAAATATGAATAACATTCCTCAGAGAACCAGAGAAAACAGCCCTAAAGTTCATTGGGAACCAGAAGAGACCTAGAATAACAAAAGTAATTCTGGGAAACAAGCAAAAGACAGAGGGCATCACATTACCTGCTTTGAAGTTATACTACAAAGCTACAGTGATAAAAACTGAATGGGACTGCCAAAATAAACAGACTCAAGGATCAGTGGAACACAATATAAGAGGAAGAAAGAAATCCAGACACATTCTGTTACCACATCTTTGACAAAGTGCCAAACATCTTCATTAGAAGAAATATAGTATCTTTAATAAATGGTCCTGGGAAAACTGGCTTTCTATTTGCCAAATATTAAACACAGACCAATATTTCTCACCATGCAATACCAAAATTGAAATGGATTGAAGATTTAAATATTAAAACAAAAGCAATCTACTAGAAGATAAAATAGGTAAAACTCTTGAAGGCACAGTTGTAGTCAAAGACTATGAACAAAACCCCAAATGCACAGGGAATAATTAACAACTGGGATTCTGTCAGATAGAAAAACTTCTGCATAGCAAATTTACCACTGACAGAGTGAAAAGACATCCCATAAAATGAGAAAAATTCTTTGTCAGCTATGCCTTAGAAAAAAGACTACTACCTGGAATATATAAATAACCTCAAAATTCAGATCCTCCCAATTTAAAGACCAAACAGTAAATGGTCATCTGAAATGAATAGACATTTCTCAGAAGGAGTACAAACAGCTAATGAATACATGGAAAATGTTCAATATCAGTGGTCACTGGAGATGTGTATATCTACTTCAAAAGAGCTCTCCAGGAAATCTGCCTCAGTTTTTCTGAGCATTCTATTGACATCTAATCACTTGCTCATGGTTCCCTTAGCTGCATATAACTGACAAACTTCTCCCTCCCTCCCTCCTCTTCATCTAGGATGCCTGTATATACATTATATTATATTAGATAATTTTCAGAGAGTATTGAGGTGTTAGTTACAGGGACTGATGTAATTTTAAAAAATATAAGAGCATGTGGATATTTATGGGCAGCTAACTAACTTTAACCAGTAATACTGAAATAAAATCAGTAAAATTTATAAGCAGAGTACAGTTTCCATGTGTTTTTTTCTGTACCTCAGACATGTAGACTATCTAGCACAAGGGAGGAGTATATTTCTAAGGAAACTAAAAGTAAATAAATTAGCATGGTTTAAAATAGAGTGCCTTCAACTTTTGACACATTGTAATTTCCTTTTCCTTCATTATTTTTCTATCTTTCCACAAAAGCATGTTATACAGTGATGGTTTGCAAAGATGTATTTTTGTTTTTGCTGCTGGTGGGAATAGCTTAGTACACATAATAATGTGCTTAACATGTCCAAGTGTGTGGATTTGGGAGTGAATGTTTATGAACTAAAAATTGAACTGACTCCCTTGCTAGTCAGTACTTCGAATTATTTCTACCATAGATAGATATTAAGTATATTCACCTACTAGAATAATTAAGTAATTACTGCAAGAAATGCTGCTAGATTTTGCTGAGGCTGCCTGCACAGATTAAAAATAGGTTCAAATCAAGGAATCATCATTGATAACTGCTAGTTGTGTCTGTTGAAGTAAGTTATTTACAAAATCTCAGTCAGTGAAGCACCCCCATGCCCACCCTACCCAAAGGCACCTGCCAATATGTAAAGAACAATCTTATGTAGCTTTGTAAAGGTATTAAGGGGCTTCTGATCATTGACTTAGTGTTCCTCTCTCTATAATATAACATTGAATTCTACAAAGTACAGAATATTAAACTGACACTCTGAAGGCTTCTTGTAACAATTATTCATGAAAATCATGTTAGGAATTTGTTTAAGATTTCTGCTTCTTAGGGAACACTTCTGTGAGGATCTGAATCAGTATGCTGTTGGGACCTATGAAAGTACATTTTAAAGAAGAACCCCAAATGATTCAGATGCAGATGGTATTGAGATCACCAACCAAAAAGCTCAGAATTCAATGAAATAAGGCTTAGATTTCACAGATAATGGAAAAGTATATGAAAATTCTTAATTTGTAGAGACCTAGAAAAAAATTACTGCGTAGCTAAAGACAAATATTTTCCTGATTAAAAAAATCAAAAGCACAATGTTAAATAAGAATTTTCCTTCTATCACAGTCTGTGACAGTGCACATGTCTAAAATTCTTCACAAAAACACAAATTTTATACACCCTCCTCCATGCGTATAGTTACTTCATGTAATTTAGTGGCCTTGGAATTGGAGATCGCACTGAAGCGCACAGCTGCGGCTGCCATCCAGGAGGGAACTCTGTGCTCCAAATGCTCCACATTTGCTGCTTGATTTCATGTCACATTTAATTGGCTGCTCAAAAATGTATTGAAATGAGCATGAATTGGTTTTTAAAATATTTCCCTGAATCACAATTTATGCCTCATTTCTATACAAAACACTAGAGAAGCATGCTAGCGAGTAGTGCATCCCAACAGATTTGAAATTAATGCATACATACTTCCCAGAAGCATACTACTGCTTTAAATATATTTTTTCTCATTTTTTTCAGACTAACCCTGTTGGATATATTATCTTCATTTTATAGAATAGAAACTTGAGATTCAGGAAGAAAAAATAATAAAATCATGTTCCCATTGAAAGTTATACTTCAAAACTGATTACTGCCTATGGTAAAATGTTATCTTCTCAGAACATTATGGTGTCTTCAGATTTCTCTGTTTCATTCTATGTCAAAGTGATTTTTCCAAATTCAGTATCATTACATTCTGGTTTTTTTCCAATCTCTCAAAGTCTCGGCTTTCCTTGGAGTCACCTAAATAGTGGCATCATTTAATAGAAGATAAGAATTTGGGCAGCTGTTCTGAGGTACACTAAGTTCTATTTTAAAAAGGGTAATAGGTTTTCTTTAAGTAAGAATACTTACTTTGAAGAAATATCAAAAACTCTCCTACAGGTGAGGAAATTTAGGACCAGTAAGATTAACTTCTTTACATCATTATATTACATCATTATTGGAAGAATCTAATTATAGTTTAATCTTTTCACTCATAATCCATTATGCCCTGGAAATTTAGGTTAAAGATGAGTACTTAAATATTGAATGAGATAAAGAATAATACTTTCAGCTAACTAAAACAAAGAAAAATATCAGTTCACAAAATCAGTAGGTCTCATAAGTAACCAGAAGGACTAACTTTACAAATCATATATACTTATAAATTCCATAAATAAAATATGTTTTCTAGAGATTAACGCTCTTATATAATACAACAGGCTGCATTTCTGAGTGGAACTGGTTTTCTAATACTCTGGTCCCTTGTCAGACTTGGGAAAACCAACCAAAATTATATTGGTAGCTCTAAGAGCTGTAATAATAAATTCAAATTCCATAATGCACTACAAACAAGTATTGTATTAAGATTTTTCAAAATAACTTTTGAAGTACTGAATGACAGACTATAAATAACATTTAATGTGATACCTAATAGTAGAAATGAATGTGAGAGTTGCTTCATAGGTGGCATTAATGTAAATACTTGCAGTTATGCTTTAAAAATGGATACTTTAGTAATTTTCAAAATATTTATTACTTACGTGGTATTAATGTCTTTCTCAATTTCTGAACTAAATTCAAAAAGTGGTAACTCTCTTAAGACCACATAAAGATAATTAACCAAAGTACATTCCCTGAATATTGCGCATATTCTTTTTATATTCTTCTTATTTCCTGAATGATATATGTATTCTTGTTACACTTATAAAACAAGAATAACAACATAGTGGAATATTCCAGGGAGTACACTTTCACAGAAAAGAGGGTGTCTTTGTTACTTTTCTCTCATTTCTGGGACAAAACAACCAACATCCAGAATGAAGGAAGGAAAGGTTTATTTAGCTTACAGTTTTTGGAGGTTTCAGGTCACAAAGAACTGGCCTAAGGCAGGGTGGCGTGGCACTGGGGCAACACTTCTTCAACACAGCAGCCAGGAAAGCAAGGGGGGAACCAAGCCTCTTCTCTCCCTTATAGCCATGCAAGCCTCCCCACCTCAGGGCAGAGGCAGCACTCACAAAGTCTCCCTGCCCTCCTTACACAAGATGAGGATATTTACAAGAAAGAACCCTGGCTCCCTACTGAGTCACTTAAACTTATAAACTTCTCAAGTTGGCACAATGTATCAACCATAACAGAGGATATATATGAAAAGTACATTTGATGATTCAAATTGCAGTTAATAATTTAGCTTGGATTAATTTCAAAATAAACAAATTACTTACATTAACATTAAAATGACAGATATATGGTACATGCAGAAAATACTTTTTCACTTGTTAAAATACTCAAATACATGCAAAATTAGAATTTTACTCAACTGCTAAAATATTTTATTTCATTTATCAATATAATAACTGCTGTAAAATTTAGAAAAGAATCATACTGCTTGGGATTTTTATCCAAGAAATTTGAAAAATCCCTAAAAGTAATCCCATAATTATTCTGTGTTTTGAAAATTTTTATAAAAATTTTTGTG
>PVJX010011108.1:0-54612 GCA_004027295.1 Dolichotis patagonum | reverse complement strand
CATGTCTAAATCCAAAAATGGCTTTCTGTCAGTTTCAGAATGAAGTTCAGTTGCTTATGTGGTTATGCCTAAGAAGCTCAGGCATGATGGTTCTATTCTGGGCCCTGTTAGACCAATTCTTACTTTTTACCTTGCTCTACTTATATTAGCTCTTAAGGTACCCTGACATGTCATTCTTTCTTCAATCTGTGGCTTTTAAGTGTACCATAACCCTAATTAATCAGTTCCTACTTAAATTTGAGATTTCAGCAAAGATCGCTTCCTTAACAAATTATCATCTACACAACAATTTAAATCATTTTCTGTAAATTTTCAATCTGTACCAGACTTTTAAAAAATTTCATCATGGTAATTATACACTTTCATTCTTTTTTTTATATGCTTAGAATGTTAACCTTTGTGCTGTAAATGATACCCAAATCTACCATATCTTACCAATTACTTTACTCAAATTTTGCTAAAAAGTATTCTTAATTTCCAACACTTAACCTTTGTTATGCAGCCCATGTTTCTCCTCTTGCTCCCTCTTCCTTTTCCAGAGCTTCTCTCACATTTTCTAGTGTCTACTACACATTACAGAGTTAGCGACACCCTGCACACACAATCTCTATCTTTTAGACCAATTAACCATTCAAGTTTAATTACTACTTTTTCCACTTGACAGAGGAGCAAACTAAATTCTAAATGTCTAAAATTTTCACTGACACAGCTCTGACAGCAGGGACTGAGACGGAGTGTGTAGAACAGGCCTGCAGGAGTTCATGGTAGTCATCTCCTTTCCAACCTGAACACACCCTGTTGTTCTCAGCCATCATCAATACACCTTTGGAGCGCTGCTATGGAACTCCTCATCTAGGTGTCAGCAGTGTTGTTTGCCTGTTTTATTTATGTGAGGAGGAAATTTCCAGATTGAAAGTTCTGGCAGCATAGGGAATGCATACTTAATGAATATACTAATAAGAATGATAAAGGGGCAGGGATTTAGCTCAGTGGCATAAGCATCTGCCTGGCAAGCCTGAGATCACGAGTTTGATCCCCAGCACCAAAAAAAAAAAAGGTCAAATGTGACAAGAAGAAAACTTGGGGATCTTATCCAGGCATTTATTTCATAAATTAAACACCTAGTTACATATATGTTACAGATCTAGCCTAAGAACACCAACTACATAACTGGCAGAAAAAGTAAGGCAACAGTGAAGTTTATATCTACTACTGCTACTAATTTTCTATTGTACTATTGTTTTCCCTCTCAGATATGTGAATGAATGACAAGATAAAGAAATTTAGTTTTGAAAATTTAATAATGTCAGTTCTAATATATCATAAGGTTTTGCACATTTCTACTTGACTAGTGTCATATAGAGGTTAGATTCTTCATTAATGTGAAATAGGGTTTAATCCCAAAGGAAGAGAGAACAATGAGTGCCATAAGTTTTCATGCCTTTTCCCCCCAGATCGTGGCCATACTTTGTTCACATTCTGGCCAAGAATCTCTGAAATACTACCAAAGAAGATGAGGGCATAAAAAGCAACGTTACAAGCTAAGAGTAGGCTGTGTTGATCCAAGTCTTTTTCCCTCCAAATCTACCCATTTTTGCTTCTGTAGCTGAAACACTGTGAACAAGCAGAAAAACTTTGTTTCTATTTCAACCAGAACTTTTATAGCTTATAAGTTTTGTAAATTTTTCCCTTCTGGCCACAGTTTCATGCAAATTTATGAAATAAAAATATGCCTCCAACTAAATAGTGGGTCTCTAGATAGCAGCTGGTGTGGGCTCCATTAGAACTTACTCTTCTTCCTGTGAGTTGAACCAAAAGTCAGCACTAAGATCTTAGCTGCCTCTCTCCGGGGCTGTGCAGCATAAGATGTAAGTACCTTTAGTGCATAGGGAGTCTTATCTCTAATCTACCTTTCTGGGTGGTATCCTGCATGTCTAGAGGGATCTCCAGCCCAAAACTAGTGGAACTCTGAACACAACTTCTTAATTAGACTGGGATGGTTATTTCATTGAGTTATTGGAAGTGTGAGAGTTACAGGAAAGTATAGTAGATTGTCTTTTCTAAATAAATAAAAAAATTAAGTTTACAATAGTGTATGCCAAAACAGTTGATTAGGTGTCTTGCAATGGTTTATTCTTAACTTAAACTGAAACACACACATATCTATAAATATACAGTGCTTATAAATATTTACATATATGGCAAGTCAACTAATATAAATATATATATATATATATTTTATGAGTACTAGAAGTGATAATGTACTTAAGCAATGCTACTAATTTACATGATAAAAGAGAAAATGAAAATTTAAATGAATATATGGAAGATTGTGCATACTTGCAACTAATCAAATAAATCCAAATTGAATAATGAAGTTACATTTCATTGATATTGCACAGATAAACTTTGAAAATAAATCTCTGCAGCCAATGATGATGTGATAGTGGTGAAGTTTGTAAACACAGTTTCTGGTACAGTTGTTTGGTAAATCTGTCAATTTAAAGAGTGGTATAGCAGTGTAAATCAAGAGAAATAAAGATATTTCAGTAAGGTCATTCTCAATTATTTTCTGAGAGAGACTGTTTAGGCATTTCTTTTCATTTAATATGTTACTGCAATGAGATATGACACCTAAAAAATTTTAAAAAGTCCAACATTGTGGGCTGTTGTTTAAAATATCCTCCATAGTTTTGTGTGTTGGAAGTTTGGTATGGAGTGTGGCAGTATTGATAGATAGATGATGGTTAGTGGGAGCCGGTTGGGTCGCTGAGGGTACTGCCTTTGAGGTGTTAAAGGAGATCATCGGAGACCTTGAATTATTACTTGTGAGAGCAAGTTGTTATGTAAAATCCTTTTCTTGTCCAGTGGCTTCCTGTCTCACAATGCAATCTTTCCATCTTGCATATATTTCCACAATGATATCATTCACCATGAGGTAACCTCACCAGAGCCAGTGCCATGCTGGTTGGATCTTCAGTTTTTAAAACCTTAGACTGAATAAAGCTTGTGTCTTCACCTAGTCTCAAGTATTTTGTTATGCTAAAATAAAAATAAAATAAAAATAGACTATGACATGCCGCAAACTAGAATATTATATAGCTATCAAAACTGATTAAATCATTTGGAATATCATGTGAAATATGTAGGGCATAAAATGGTAAAAAGAGTATAAAACTCAATGATCATACTAATTACAATCATGCAAAGCTATATTTGCCTTCACTTATATGTAAACATGATGTTAATAATTGTAAACAAGTGGTATGGATATTGGTTTCTCTTAATTTTTAAATTTTTATTATTTTTCCAGTTAAGGTGAGAAAAAAGAATTGGATCATATCCTATTGGTAGAAAATACAATTATTTTCACACTGAAGAGCATGTGTATGCATTTAAGGGACATAATTTAGTAGCCAGAAAAACAGTGGACCCTGTGGTTGCTAGCTCCCTTGGAAACTGAAATATGAGCAAATCATATACCCTCTGAAGGGCGGTTATTTCTCCTGGTATATTGAAATAATTATTTCTCATATCCACAGAGATTTAGTAAAATAAAGTAACATTTAGCAAAAATCTTGACATCGAGTGTTTATGAAACAAGTTAGTATTTGTCCTCCATATTGTGGCAGCAACAAATTTTAGACTACAAAAACATAGTCCAGTGAGCTGCAATCCAGACTGTCCAAATAAAAAGTGAAGAACAAAAAATCCCATAAGCACATATCTGATAAAAATATCCCACTTTAGGCTTTGCCAAGAAAAACATGTATTTGTAAATGCAATTGTTTCCAGGTACTTCAACTTCTGTACTTCACAAGATTATTGCAAGAATGGATTTATTTATAAAAGCTGGGCCAGGGAAATAGCTCTGTGGCAACAGCACCTGCCTGGCAAGCACAAGGACCTGAGTTTGATTTCTGGTACCTTTTCCCCAAAAATTCAATACATAAATTTTAAAAATAAAAACAGTAAATGATGGTCCATATTTATATTTTAAAAGATACATTTAAAAATAACATCACTGTATTTTTCTAAAAGTAATCAAGTAGTTGAATAGCTGATTCACTAATTATGGGAGTACTCTTTTCCATCATTTCATAGGTTTATTTCCCTATGTTTGTTACTTCACTTAATCTTCTGCAAGAGTTAACCTTCCCCTTCCTCACATCCTACTCAAGTCCATCACATGCATGAGCAGTCTAATCTTCATTTCTCCCCCTGGTGAGGTCTGGCCTATTTCATGTGGGCACAATGGGTCTAAGAGCCAAAGCGCCCCACTGATCTGTGCATTATAGAGAGTTTCTAATACAAAGGTCCACAGAGACAGACTTTAGATTTTCAAATGTACAGTAATAACTTGAAAACTGTGCAGTTTGGTCTAGAAGTACCCAACAATGACTCCTCAACACTGTTCCTCTTTACAGTATAACCATACTTGAAAAGAATTCTGTTTCTTTAGCAACAAAAGTATTCCAAAGACGCAAGGTCCTTCGTGGTCCTCTCAGAAGGCCTCCATGGGAAAGCAAACAATGTAGTCTCTTGAATATGCCATTGTTGCCTCGTAAGCCACCTAGATCAGCACTAGATGGAGGACAGTCTTTTTAACTTTGAGGCCTGGGGCAAGACAGAAAGAAAAACTCAGTGAGGTTTATCTCCTTCGCTTTGAGACTTAACTAGTCAGCCAAAGGACCCACATAATTAAGACACGCATTGTAAGCGTAACAATTTATAGAGATCTTAATGACTTAGTGGTCTCTAGTGAGTGTGTATTATGAAATATCTTTTCTTGTTCCCTTTTTTCTGTTGTTTTTATTTTTGGTTTTTTGAGATAGTCTCATGTAGGATAGACTTGAACTAACTACGCAGAACCCAGAATGGCCTCAAACTCGCAATTCTCACACCTCCCAAGTGCTGATATTAGAGCCCTGTGCTATGACAGGCCAGGAAATTTCTTTACTAAACATCTTTAGTGAGTTAATTTATCCCAATGAAGGTACGTAACATCTTTGAAAAATGACTATGAGCTCATAATCAGCAGATCTTTTAGCCAATTACTCTTAATAGCAATTAGATGACTCTCTCCCCAGACACACGGGAATGAATGTTTCCTTCAGGGACATGAATCAAAATATTCAATTTATGAATTACTTATCTTCAATGAAGATTTCACTTTTGAAAATATTTACTGTTTTATATGAACTAATTTCTATCAATATTTTAAAATATCCCAAGAAGAGATTTATTGAGGGGTTACATTTTTCATCATTCATTCCTTTATTCACTCAATTATTCATCATGTATTTATTGTCTACCAGGTTCCAGGTACTGTTCTAGTGAATTAAAAGTTGTAAACAAGGCAAGCAAGAATGAATCCCTGACTTTGTAAATTATCTATTATACAGGGTAGAGACCTAAAAAAATATAAAAATATACAATGTGTTAAAAGTTGATTAGTGCAATAAGGAAAAAAATTAGAGCAAGTAAATGAGATAAGGAGTTCTGAGGTGAAGTGACTGATTTTCCTGCTTGTAAATAAAGTGGGCAGAGTGTGACTCTGAAAATTCAGGCTTTGTATAAAGGCTTGAAAGAGACAGGAGACCCAGCAGCATATTTATATAGGAAAAGAGTGTTCACTTCATGTGTTACTCATCTTTCATCTTTTACAGCAAATGTCTAAAATAAACAATTTTTATAAAGAAAAGACTGATTTAATTCATGGCTTCAGAGGTTCCAGTCCATGATGGATTTGCCCATTGCACTTGAACCTGTGGCAAAGTAGCACATCATGGTGGAGACCACGTGGCAGACCAAAACTGCTCAACTCATGGACAGAAAGCAAGAGAGAAAGAGCAAGGTACCAGAGTCCCACAATCCTCTTCAAGACCATGCTTCCGACAGCCTAAAAATGTCTCATTATTCCTACATCTTAAATGTGCCACTCCTTACTGACTATCCCGTTGACTAGAGACCAAACTTTAACATATGGGCCTTCAGAGAACACTTACTTGAATTATCAAGTAGTAAGGAAACTATTACAAAAGGCTTAAGACAACAGACACCTGATTTGTTCTGAGGAAAAATAAGAATTAAAGAGCAAATAAGCAGGACACAAGATTAGAAAGTTCAGTAGAGGCACTAAGTTACTGTTAAGCTTTGGGGTTTTTGCTCAGAGAAAACTGAAAGCCAACAGAGTTTGGTCTAAGGACTGACATTACTTAACTTTCATCAGTATTGGTTATGATGCTGGGAATAGCATTACGTACTATATCTTTAGAAAAAAATTATGTAATATTGACATCTCAAAGGAGAAGCATCATCCATTCTGTATGGAAACATTTACACATAATGAATACATGGGCTCATTAAACCACGTTTAAGGATCATCAGCATTCTAAAAGATGAAGGAAATACAGAAATGAGATCTCGCTCTATTTGTGTGATTCAGCATTCTGAATTTCTTCATATTAGGAAGGAAAAGTCTTTTACAGGAGTCTTTTGATGTAATGCAGTGTCTCATCTTCCTCCTGAAAGGAAAGGTGAGTCAAACACACCATGCTCAGGTAATGGATGGAGGTACATTTATACTGTATGACTCATAAGAAGGAAATCTTAATTGGTTCCAAATGAAACGCTCACCAGTCTCAGCCATATACTTAGAGAAGACAAATGTTTCATCTTGTTCTAACACAAGTATTTGCAGTTTGCAGTATGTTTTATTTTGTTTTACAAAATTCAAGCATTGTTATTTCATTTTCTTTCTGATCACTTTGGAAAAATAGTCTAGTATTCAGTGTCTCTCCTTGTTCTCTTTTCCCTTTACCTTTACTTAATAAGACCTAGGCAAATAGAGAAAAAGATACATATCACAAATATTTTAATACTATCATTTATGGAAAGTAATCTCTGGTTCTAAATGGTCTTAATTAAGGGTAACTTCTAAAGGTTCTTTGTGTTTTTCTACCTTTGTGTCTCTGATCATCTGGTTGACCTGGGTATATTTGGTCAATAGGTATTCTTATGGCCTGAGTCTACCAAAGTGTGACAAGTTCTGCTTAGTCTTATGGGCAAGATGGTGACACTACATCACAGTGACCATGATGCTGCTGATGGTGATAATCTTTGACTTTGTTTAAGGCCTTAGTTATCTATAATCTTTATGGTCATGTCTTCACTTCTTTGTGTTTCCAGGCATTTTCTATCCCTTAAAGGTTAAGAAGTCCTTCCTGCCATTTCCAGGACGGGGTGGGAAGATACTACAGTTTGGATATGGTCCGTCTTCTAAGGTTTTGTGTGGCAGAGCCTTGGTTCTCAGTGTGCCAAAGCCTTGGTTCTCAGTGAGGCAAGGCTGAGATGGTGGATGTTATGGTTTCTATCTAGATAATTCCCAAGATCTTTATGTCATCATAGGCTGGGCTTTTGGAAGATGATTGGCTAACTTGATATTAGGAGATGGGGCCTGATTAGAGGCAGGACACTGGGTATATGTCCCTCCTCAAATCCCTCCTTCTCATTCTGCTTTCTTATAGTCAACAAGTGAGCAACTTTCCTCTATCTGGCGCCTTCTAGTATGCTTTCTTTTCTTCCAACCAGCCAACTGTGTTCTAAAAATGTGAGCCAAAGGAAACTTCTCCTCTTAGCAACAAGAAAATGATTTGCACAGTGGACCATCTATAGGCAGATCTAGTGGGTTTGGTTGGTCATTGTTAGCGTTGCCCTAGGAAAAGATTAAGTTAGATATTGTGGGACCCTAATTAGTTCCTTGTTCCTATGACAATAAGTTTTTTGTGAAAGAAAAAGCCTGACTCCCCCACCTCCAGTCTTGCTACATGGTCACTACTACATGTACTGCCACCATGATGCCAGTCTCCATGAGTTCCTCCCCAGAGTTTGTGCCATGCTCTTTGAACTTCCAGCCTCTTAACCTGGGTGGTAAGTAAAGCTCTTTTTTTTAGACATTATTCAACTTAACTATTTTTATAGTAATGTAAAACTGAGTAAAAATGATAATATAAAGCTAATTTCAAATCTACCTCCTTAAGAATCTCCCTTAGATATTACCACCTATTTTCTCAACACTTCATTTGCAGAAGTTCTCTGCATCTTCCATTCATCTCCTTAAGTACCAAAAACCAAAGCATAGGCCCAACGTGCTCTACTTTCATTAGAATAGTCAGTTTTTCAAATTTAAAATGGGACTTATTAATTTAAAAGAAAAAAAGATTTCAGGTCTACACTTTTAAAGTCTGATTAAATAGATCTAATGTGGTGCCCAAGAATTTCCATTTCTCCCAAAACCCCAGATGAGACTTAACAGAACCACTGTTAGAGTGTTCCACACACTAGCTGCATTTCTACCCACCTGTACCACCTTCTGATCAAAAATGTTCAAAATCTTAATCTCAACTTCTTGATACTTCTCTGTCATTAGCAGTAAAATATTTATTGGTATAAAACTTTTATTATGCTCTTTTCACTCTCACAACAAACCTGTAATAGGTCTGTTGACCAGTGATTAAGGTCTAATTTGAGAGTCTCAAGCAGTCCAGAAATTGACAAAGCTCTCATACCTAATGATAGAGTTGGAAGTGAATCTGTCCCTGTTGTAGCACCTGTGTTACTTGACCATTGTTACTATTTTGACCTATTCACTTGGTGGTGGCAGTGGCCAGGAGGTAGAGGCCTGTGAGACGAGTGGTTTGTTAACCACCAAACAGTCTGTATAAATAATTCACTAAATTTTCTTTGTCTTCTTTAATATACCTTTTTCCTCTTTGCTGCACCTCATTATTATAGCTGTGATAAGGCTAAAAGGAAAATAAAGGTCACTTTCTATTTCCCTAGAGCCTCAGTACCTCCTGCTGCAACACCTAAACTCCTCCTGAAATTCAGTTTTCAGTCCCAGTCCAGCAGTAGAAATGAAAGGCCACCAAGGCAGCAGCAGTGGCTGTGGGAAAGACTGTGTCAGCAGCACCACTCCTAGGCGAGTGCCAGCATAGACCTCCTTCTGCACAGACTGCTGGTCCCCATCTCGCGCTGGTTGTCATGGTGATAGGGACAGTGCTGGTGCAGGTGCAGTATTGTGACTGAGATGTGTGCGACTCACATGATGAGGGGAATTAAAGAGGATCTGCAGCTGGGCTTGCAGCTCTCACAGGAGGGCTGTGAGTCCTGCCGTGCTCTCCTCAAGCTTGGAGAATTACGAAGGATGAGAAAGTGCAGGAATCCAAGTCAGAAATGTCTAGAGAGCCTTTTTGTGACTTTATCTTTCTGGAAGCTTAAAGAGACATAGTCTACAGGCTCAGAACCCCCATTTGTCACTGGTGATTGTAAAAGATACTTTCCCCACTTCAGAAAAAGCACATATATTTTTCTGATCTTTCTATGACTCCCTTTCCAACTTCTATATTTGCAGGAAAAGCTCAAGAGTGCGTGAGAAAGAAGAACAGAATTTATGCAGTCTTACTCTATGAATCAACAGAAAATGCCAAAAAATAAGAAAATTACTCCAAAAGGGCATCCATGGATTCCAGTGTGTGTGTGTGTGTGTGTGTGTGTGTGTGTGTGTGTGCTTTTTCCTTGAAAAAACATATAGTAGTTCCTCAGTATTCTTCAGTATAATGTCAAAAGAGTTTGCTAGAGTGAGAGACACCAGAACTATAGTCAACTGTAGCCTTCCTACCCCAAAATGACTGTTCCCCCCACAGCCCATGTCTCAATTCCCTTCCACTTTCTGTTTGCCAGTCATCATTGCAATATTCCTCCCTTCTCTAACTCTATCAATGGGAGGAATATTAATATCTGATTCTAAGAAAAGAAAGCTAATCTATAAAATACTGAACATGATTATTGTGCAAAGCACTTGAGAAACACTTTCCCATTGAATCCAGACCATACAGCACCTGAGGTAAATGCAACCTCTTCTGTTTTACAGATGTGGATATGGAACTTCAAAGAGCTTAAGCCATTCACCCCCAATCAGAGACAGAACAAGGGTTCAGAGTTTCATTTTTATTGTACAAAGCCTCAATTTTTTTCTCCACATCTAACAAAGCAAAAACAAGCCAAAATCTCTCTTCTTACTTCCTCTCCTGTCACTTAAGTGACAAGGAAGAATTTTGGTGTTTCCTGAGTCCATGTTCAAGGGCTTTCAGTCCAGGCATCATTATTAATAACAGCTGTCTTGGTTAATTATTTTATTCTGTCTTATGTAACATGCTATGTACTGACAATCTTTATTTTAAAGAGGGGAAAATTAAACACAACAGAACAAAACAAAACACAAGAAAGCAATGTAAGAGACATAAATTTCAAAGCAAAACAATCAGAGATCTTCACTATCTATCATATTGTCTCTTGTTTTCTTCCAAACAGTTATCCATATCTTCATATACAGAGAATTCACATGAAACAACATAGTATGGAACTGATCTGAAAAGAATAAGGAAGGCATTTTAGGTCCTCAAGACCAGACAATAAGGAAGCCAAGAATGGCTATCATAGTGTTTCTCATTCTCTTCAAAATACCTGTCCATACCTTCATGTATGTCGAACTTAAACAAAACAAAACAGGATAAAACCACTCTGACCAAAGAATGATAGTATTGCTGGATTTCATATCATTATGCTTCAGAATCAGCACTGGGTACTGTAGTGTCTCTTTTCCTTCAAAGTAGTTGTTCATTTCATCATGCATTATGTAATTGGTTCTCACAAACTGTTTATAAGTTCTATGCATTCATGAGTCTCTACATGTATATCTATCCTTTCTGTATTAGAAGTAAAAACAAAACAAAGCAAGACAAAACAAAACAAATTCCTAGAAAAATATGAAATGAAAAAGTCATATAAAACGGCAATACAAGGTGATCTACAATAGTTACTATGATGTCTCAGCAGTATATAACAATATTAATAAAAACAAAACATTGGTGACATTATAAGACTTCAAAAACAGGTTATAATCAAACCAGAGTGGGTGAATCTTGTCATCTTCAGCATAGTTGCCTATACTATCAATCATAATAGATTTAAATAAAATCAGTCAATATAAAACATCAGTCTAACAAACCAGATTCAAATAAGATCAGTCATAATAAGACAGTATAAATTATACAAGGCTTCAGATTAAGTTAATAGGAAATTAAGGACGATTACCATAATATATCCTGCTATTCTTGGGATAGCTGTCCATGCCCTCAAATCTAGTGTAAGTAGACAAACTGGAACAGGATATAATCCATCGAAACAGAGTGGTGAGAACAATGTAGGTTTTAAATCCTGTGACACTGTTAACAATGTTCTCTGCCTTCTTTTTTTAGACTATTCCTCCTCTTTCCCTCTTACAGGGTGCACTGCACATTTTGGGTCCCACTAACTCCCTCAGTTTTTAGATTGGGGGGAGCAACCTGCTATTCACCCTAACTGGTTCTAAACCTTCTGACTCCTGGGCTTAATCTTGAGTTGAATTCCTTTACCTATAAAAGCCTCAAGGTTTTCCTTAGTTATAGCTGAGTAGTTCTCTGCTGTACAAAAGTATCATGTCCTTTCAACCTATCTGCAGGTGGTGGTCAAGTTGCCCCTATTTCTCTCTGGTTCCCTGTCACACAGAGCATTCTTTTCTCATATTTGACTTGCTGTCCATAAACCCTCTTTCAGGTTAATTATGTTTCCAATACAGAGCATCTTGATGGACCCTATTGGTTAGTATATCAAGACCATCTATGTTAGAGATTATAGCCAACATTCCCTGCCTCATTTCTGTTATTCTATTTTTCTGCCACTGGTTGTCTATTTTCCTCTTTCATTCCACTGTCTGCCCCATTCATTGAGGCCTCTCTGCCACTGTTCCTGAAATCCTGGTATTTTTTTCTATCTCTTTAGAATGTCCTTCAGTATTTTTTGTAGGGATGGATTGGTGGTCACAATTCCCCCAGTTCCTTTTTGTCATGGAAGCATCTTGCCTTTCCATTAATTTCTAGAGACAGTTTTAGAAGGTACATCAACCTGGCCTAGAGGTTATTTTCTTTCAGGGCTTGCATTACTTCTCTCCACGCTCTTCTTGATTTGATGGTCTGTGTCAAGAAGTCTGCCGTGATTCTGATGGGTTTTCCTTTATAGGTGATCTGTTTCTTTTCTCTGACAGCTTTTAATACTCTACTCTTATATTGAATTTCTGGAATCTTGATGACTATGTGCCTGGGTGTAGCTCTGTTTTGGTTGTAGGGGGCTGGAGTTCTGTATGCTTCATACATCTGAATGTCATTTCCTTTTGTTATGCTTGGGAAGTTTTCCTTAATTATTTCTGTGAATAGCCTTTGTAATTCCTTTGCTTTGACTCCTGCTTCTTCATTCACATGTTTTATTCTTAAATTATAGATCCTCCTGTTGTCTTCTAGCCTTTGTATTGTTACTGCCTGTTTCCTTGTTATTTTTAAAAGATCTTTCCTTTCATGATCACACATTGCAAACCTGTCTTCAAGTTTTTGTAGTCTATCCTTAGTTTTTTTCAGGCAGTTTTGCCAGCTTTTGATGGAGTTTTTAGCTTCCTGGTAATCCCTTTGAATCTGCTTCATGTATTTTAGGTTTTCTTTATATTTTTCATTGAATGTTTCTTCTTTCTTTTGTGCCCCTGCATTTTTCCATCTGTGTCTTCTTGGGAGGTTCTTAACATTTCATTTATTAATCTACTTATATCTTGCTTAACTTGAATTAGTATTTCAGTTTTGAGCTCATCTATGAGGTCCCAAAGATATCTCTTTATGTCTGCTGATGCCGTGTTTGATGTTGCGTGTTTGCTGCCCTTGATCTCTTTGTATGTTCCTCTCCCGGATCAATATTCTCAGGGTTGGGGGTTAGGGGCTTTTTCTCATTTCTTTTCTTGTCATGTTTTTGGTTCCTTCCATACAAGTGTACAGTGGAGTTCCCAGCCCCATTCCCTGTCGGTTACAGCTCCTCTGACGCATGCTGGCTAGGGGTTTCTGCCCTCTCCAGTTTGCTGTTAGTCACTGAGGTGCAGGCAGGGGCAGTGTATGCTGGCTCCTCCCTTGCGGGCCAGCCAACCTCTAGGACTTTCACTGAGTCAGTGTGCGCCGCCTGTAGGGAATTGGTTTGGGACAACTTATTGGATTCCAGTCAAGGGTGTGACCCAGGCCAAGCAGATCCCACCAATCTACTCCAGGAGCTGAGCAACCAACTGAAGTCACTGCCGTTCCCAAGTTGGGCCTGTCGTGCCAGACTCCAACATGTCATCCAGTTGGTTACCCCTTTCCCGTGGGAGGGTCTTATTCTCAGCACTCACCATGGGTCGATGCAGGTCCCTCTCTGGCTCTGTTCTTCATTGGACTCCCCAGCCTCCAACTTCAGTGTGTCACCGTGGCTGTGGCTTGAGTTCACAGCCACTCCCTGTGAGTTACAGGGGTGGGGCAGCTCAGCTCCCTGTGCGGGACCGCTCAAGTCAGTCACATCGGCATGGGTTCGAGTACTCAGGTCAGACTTAGCGAGAGCACCCTTAGCTTCTCTAAAGGTAGCCCCCAGGACTTTGTATCTGAACTCTTTTTGCTTCAGTTTCCATCTCCCTCTGTCTGGGTTTCTCCAGGATGTTTTATTCCGGCATCTGAGCTGTCTCAGACAGACTTCTCGTCCTGCTACCTATTGGTCCACGATTTTTAGCCGACAATCTTATCCTATAGAGAATATGTTAAGATTTGTACTCATATTAATGATGTGTAAATTTGGCTTAATAAAATTTGCTCAAGTTCTTTTCACTCTCATCAGTCAGAATTGAAACTCAGTTTTATCTGTTGATTTCCTCTTAATTCTATGCCAGGAGATTTATTTATTATAAACTTCCTTGTGGGATAAGAGGAAGGAAAGGGATTTTTCCTATGGTTGGTTCACATAGAAATAAAGCTACACCATGAAGATTTTAAGCTTATGCAAGGACATTTTAAGAAAAGTAAATGTTACCTTAGTGTGTCTGTGTGTGTGCTTATATGTGTAAATGTGTGTACACGTGTGGACTAATTTCTGCATTGTTCTAGTTCATTTTTGATTATTCAGAATTTGGTAGGATACTTAGATACAGGCAACCTATATGGGCAACTAAAATTACTTTCACAAAAGCTTCCTTCCCATGGTATGGTTGATAGGGATCAATGCATTTAATATTCATTTCAAACTAATTAGCTAAAGCAAGAGCCCCATGAGCACCAAGAACCAAGGGAAAGGACAATTCAGGACATCTTTGTCTAATTCTGCTTTAAATGCTAATAGCTTTGAGATTTTTCTATTAAGAGGCAGAGTCAGAAAAAGAATAAAAGGGCTTGTTTCATTTAATAGAGAGATCACCAAATGGATTGGAATGCTTGTAAGAGCCTAAGTCATTATCTATGCATTTAGGTCAACCTGCTGTGGGCATCAGGAAAACATAACTAAGAAAAACAATCTGATTTATGTGTACCGTGCAATAAGGCTTCATTGTGATACAACCCCGGATTCTTGCATTTCTGCTCCCTAGCAAAACACAGATCAATTTTTCAGTAAAGAGTAAAGATGTCTTTCTCTGGCATTTTTGAACTCTCAGTTCCAACATTTATAATATGATAAAGTCACATTCTAACAGAGTACCTGCTGCTACAAACTAAACAGTATTTGGACAAGGATTATACTCTGTACCAAAGCTAAGATCATAGTCTAGTAACTACCTAAAAAATTAGAAAGACTTGGGTTCAAACATTGGTTTCTCTCTAGTAATCTCAACTATATTCCCTAGGTGCAGAATGTTTAGTAGTGCTATGGCACTTTCACTATTCTTTTGGTTCATGTTTTGTTTTATTTTGTTCTTATTTTGAAACACGGTGTTGCCATTTTTCTCAGGCTGGACTGAAACTTAATCAGGCCCTCTGATTAGCTGGCATTTCAAGTATTTACCTCTGCACCAAAGGAAACACATTCACTATTGTTTATAACTTTAACTCTGCATTCTCACTTACTAAATAAGTAATCATCACAGTGCCAAACTTGCAAAAGTTGTGAGAATTAAATGAAATTCATGTACAGAGTAGTCCAAAGTAAACATCCGATTGATTCTATTGTTACTTTGGTCAGATACATAGGATGTCTCTGTGAAAGGCACCAGAGAGAGTCAAACACCTCAAGATTAATTGACAAGTTTAGACAGTTATTATTCAAAAAGGAGTCATCCAAAAAGGGGGTCCTAGAAAGGAGATGGTTAAACATGGACTGTGCCTTAATTTTGACAGCACTGATACCAATCTATTCTTAAGAATTTAATTTTTTGGTTATCATAGGGCTTAAGAAAAATGGTAAAACCATCTGGGGGAAGGAGGTGGCAAATGCTTGCTGGGTATCTGCGTGTGCTCCAGTTGCACAGAGTGAGGTTCAGTGATGGTGTAAAGATTTTACAGTTTTTGCTCAGCTCAGCACCATCAGACGGGCTTCACAAAATGCAGGTACTAGGTTTTAACCCACATCTGCTGAATCAGAGTCTTCCAGGATTACTACCAGCAAAGCTTAATTTTCTTGGGGCATTAGGACAAATTCTTCAAGTAAGAGTTTGGAAAACAATAAGCCAAGTAGACAGCTAAGAATGAGCCTGGTGTGATGGGGACCTTTCTGAACAGATTCTGCAAGTCAACTTTTGCTTACATCTCTAGGGATGTTTCTGAGCCCCATTAACCTTTAGTCTACATAATACTAAGGTCTTTGTGCATGCTTCCTGCTTTTTTCCAGTGCTAAACTATACAAAATGAGAAATGAAAAGTGATTCTTAATGATAATCTCTTGCTATCTCATCAGGCCTCTGTTGCCTTGACCAATCTTTTGCTTACAAATGGGAAAAAAAATGTGGCACATGATTTCAAGCAGACATTTTGAACAGAACACTGGGAAAGAGCTGTTATAACCATGGCTATAGTGTGGAACTGGCATTTTCTGTAAAGGCTCTTGTGTTTGATCGATGTTCAGATTCAAAAGTTTGAATCTCAGCTTACAGTATTGGGAAGATGGAATCTTCAAGCAAAGGAGCTTAGTGAGAGGCCTTTAGGTTATTGGGGATGTGATCTTGGTGGAGACTGGTCCTTTCCTTTTTTTTCTTTTTTTACTTCTAGGCCATGATATTAGGGGGAAATAGCTGGGCCAAATGACATCTCTAATCCTAGTTTATTATGAAGTGTCTGCACTGATCTCCACAATGGTTGCACCAATCTACATTCCGACCAACAGTAGAGAAATGTTCCCTTTTCCCCAGAGCTTCTGTCTTATGCTAGTACTGTTTATACAATATTTCATGTCTGTTATCTTGTACTCTGTATCTACTCTGAAAATAACAATACGTAATGTATTAATTATTTATTAATTATTTTTACTCTCCTATTATCTTATTTTGAAACTTTTTATTTTTTGACTGGGAATCAAACTCACAACCTCACACTTGCCAGGCAGGCACTTATGCTACTGAGCTAAATCTCTGGCCTCTTGAAACTCTTTTATTCCTTTTTAAAATAAAAAAAAAATCAACAGCAAACAATATATATCTATATATCGATATAAAGCCCTATATAGATATCTATAAATATCTATATATGGATATAGATATCTATATATGGCTATATATAGATATCTATATATGGCTTTATATCTATTAGATATCTATATCATATAGATATAGATATCTATATTTATAGATATCTATATATGGCTTTATATAGATATCCATTTGTTTTCAGTACATATCCTATCTACTCAATTATGCATGTCACTTCAACTAGTAAAAGTCCATTGGTCATGTATTGTGGGAGGCCAAAATATAAGCTATGTTTCAGAAATATTTCAACGTGACACAACTATTCAGAAACTGCGTGATATGTGGAGAAATTCCTTTCTTATCCTTGCAGGCATGCTGTGCACTCCCAGAGGATGAGATTCGATTTTACCCAGTGAACATAACTGCAGGTATTAGTCTTGGAAATACAATTACCCATCACAAGTGTTTGACTCAAGGACTTGGTTTAACTTCTGATTCTACAGCTTGCTGATGGGCCATAAGAAATAAGCAATGTTATATGACCTTCAAAACATGACAGATGAGTTGCAAAATAAATGATTCATTTAATGGGTTTAGATATACAGGGCCTTCCCTTGCTTTGCCACAGAGGACTTATTTATGGCCTGGTCTTAACTGAGTTTCTTTGTGTGGAAGCTTTAAACAGCCATTATGGTCAAAACCTTTCACAAGATTTATTATTAGAATACTTTGAAAATTTCTATGTTAAAAAAAAAACAGAAGGCTGAATATGTTGTTTCTTGTATAAATACAGAAAAGAAGAAAAAAAAATCCAGACATAAAACTCCTGAACATAGATTCAAGTCATTTGACACTGGAAATAACAAACATGAAAAATAAACTTCACTTAAGTTGATTTTAAAATATATATTTATGGTAGGATTCATTTGCCGTTTTTGTAATTTTTATGCAGTGCATCACTCCATAAATATTTGTTGATCATCTTACACATGGTAGTACTCTTTGAGACTTAAGAATGTAAGATGGACAACACATTTAACCTTTTCTACAGTAAGAGTAGATATGATAGATAACATTTCCTATACAGCTGTAGTAAAAACTTTGGCAGAATAAATTAAATAATTTCAGCATCAAGTCCATATGGCTGGGGGAAGCCAGCCCTTCCTATTTGTGTTCCTCAGACAAAAAAATGATTGGTTGCCAGAAATACTACAGAATTGCCAAAAAAAATATCTAATTTTAAATTTAACTAAGTGATCAGTGGCAGTGCCTACTATTTTTGTGGTTTTTTTCCAGATATTCTTAGTGCCTACATGTTCACCATAATAACTGAGAGGCTCAACCACTGAGGGAAACATGCGATGACCACTGCAGTTGGATAGGATGGAATCCTGTTTCTGGAAAGCATGTATTGTGTTTTGTGTCTAGATGTCCCTCCAAAGCCTCATGCAATCAGAGTTTTTTTGGAGGTGGCTGAATTTAGACCGTGTGATTGATTCCTAGTGCAATGCTGGGATTAAGGGTGCTGGGAGTGAGTGGATGACTGCTGGATCCATTCACTGATTGGATTGGCACTGCCCTAATCCCAGTAAGATGGTTAGAGTATAAAACGGACAGAGAGATGCTGTTAAGGTAGATTGTGGTTTTTGCTATCTTCTGCTCATCATGAACTGTTCTCTGCAAAGCCAACCTGCCCAGAAGCCAGGTGATTATGGATTGAAACCTCTACAAACTGTAAACTAAATAAATTTTTGCTTTCATAACTTTGGGTGTTGGATATTTTGTCTTAGCAATGAGATAAGTAACTAACAGACAGTGCATTTGCACATAAAGAATGGAAAGCTGGAGATGATTTCTCCTGATTTGCAAATCTAGGATTCATACCTAGCTATACTAGAATTTAAAATCTCTGAGCTTCTCCCATAAACACAGTAACCTACGAATCTGATTCTAATGCCTCCTTTATCTTCTCAATCTTCTCACTACCTACCAGCCTATCATTGTCTATCAACATCTCCACCACAATCCAAAGGCAGAATCATTGATATATAATCTAGGGATCCTTCCACTTACTGTGCACAGAAGCAGCGTAAGTCTAAAAAAAGACTTTGGCAAATTCAGTTTCTTCAACTGAGTAGTTGATTGCAGCTTATTGTTCTCCAATTCCTATTTCATTTTCCCTCCTGTATAAAACTTAATCCAAGATACTCACTTTAAATAGACAGTAAGCTCTTTATGAGCACTGGCATTAGCTAGATAATATCTGGATAATCCATCACCTTAACTATAATACTGAATATTTAAATTTACTCAAAAAAATCTATGCTTATGTTTATTTGTAGTTCACAAGATTAAACACAGAACTAAAGACTTAGTTCAGTGTTGTTTCCATTCTCCTGTGATCATCTCTCTACTATTTAATAGGAAGACTATACTTAGAGTTATCAGATGTACCAGGATCCTATTCAAATTGAACACAAAATCTGCCTTCAAATATTCATTAGTTACAAATTATACTGCAGTGATACATACTCAGAGATATATAACATATGTATCAAACATCCAATAAATACTTACTGGATCGTTGGTATGCTATGGATGTATTATATGCATATACTATGTATTAATGTCTACATCATATTTTCTGGACATACATGTATTATATAATGATGTATAAATGTTGTGATACATAATGAATAATTTAATATTATATAGATTAATAGAAAGCTAAACCTTAAATCTATATATTGATACATATATTTATATGTACTTTTGGTGTTCTGTATATAAAGTTTATATGTCTGTATAATACATATATTGAAAGATTGATATCTAGGTAATATTGAATTAAAGAATAATGATATCTCTTTACATGCCTATATCAGATTATGTGATCTCCTTATGTTAAATTGTTATCCAAATCAAATCCATAAAGATTCCAATTGAAATTACTGAACTAAAACATTTTGACAATAAATTTTTCTATGTAAATAGTATTTATGATATACCCCAAAACTTTACTTGCTTAGATTACAATTACTAGGCTCAATTCTTTATCCTATTTTTATTTACTGTTTAAGACCAAAAGAAAATGACATTAAACTGGATTTTCTTGTGAGCATGAAATTGAAAACAAAACCAGAAAGTACAGCACCAAATTATTCCATACTTGAAAAACTGCCAGGAAACACGGCTGAAGCCTTCAAAATGACACTCCGTCAGGGGTGGGAAGGCAGGTCAGAAAGCCTGGAAGGAATCCTTCCTGAAACTCACAGAAACCAGCTTCCTAAAAAATCATAACCAGCTACTCATAAAGAAGCACAGAAATACAAGCCAGCCAAAAGTACAACAAGGGGGCCTAATTTATCATTTTTCTCAGTCCTTCAAATAACAGTTGACTGTTTCACACTTAAGACAATTAGGCATGTTCTAGCTATGCACGCATGCTCAGTAATCACTCTACTCCCTGTTCATTCTTGAATAATGTTTGCTAAATTAAAAAGCTATGTTCTTTCACCACCATGATGGTAATGGCCTGTGGGGTATTGTATACAATTTTATTAACTACCATCTTATTTTAGCTCAGTGCATAATGACAAGAGCTCTGCTTGTAAACCATGCATTCTGCTAGATGTTGTAAGAACATTATCAAATCTGATTTTCACAGAAGTTCTGTGAAGTGACTCATATGAGGATCTCAGTTTTACAGATAAATAAGAGAAGTGCAGAGCCTAAGCAACTTAACCAGGTGCACAACTGACTAATGTCAAGTAAGATCATAAATCAATTCCTATGCCAGGTACAACAAAGGTAGAAGCTTAACTACCAGCCATACTTCCTGGACCAAAAAAATTCACAAAAGCAACTTACAAGTTTAGATTTCAATTAAACACATACACTGAAGAAAATCTCCATGAAAAATAATTTCTAGCATTTCTAAAGAGGCTGTGTCTGCTTGTTAAGGGAGATTCCTTTCATGCTTTCTCAGCTATTGAACTACTGGCCTTGCCCTTAAACCGAGCAGTTCTACCTGCTCTTTAAAGCACCCCAATCAACCTTTAAGGGATTATAAAAGAAAAGCTGACCAAAAATAATCTCCTCTTTTCTGACTGCATTAAGGAACCCAGTTTAAGTGGACTGAGGTGTCAAAATTCATCATAACAATTCACCTCAGGATAGGCCTTAAATGTCAAATTATCTTTGCAGTGAGAGTACTTTGGAACAAAAATTGAGAGAACGTATCCCAGTGCAATAACCGTCCACAGCCCTGAACTCCTTGGAACCTCTGTTAGCTTGCCCTTATTCACATATACTAAAGAGCAAAATTAATTTTGCCATCGATGAGCAGGGCTGTATCCTTTTTCTGACGTTGCTCAGCCTGTATTAGGCTGCTCCTGCTGCCCTAACAAAATAATACAGACTAGGTGTCTTAACCCATAGTATTCTATTTCTCCAGAACTGCAAGACTAGACGTCAAAATCAAGGTGTCAGGAAATTTGATTTCTTGCACGTCCTCTCTCCTTCGTTTTGACTGCCTATCTTTTCCCCGTGTTTTTACAAGGTTCTCCTATAGTCTCTGCTTTCTGGCCCCTAATCTTTTTAGAAGGGCATCATTCATACTAAAGTGATTTCCTTCTAACATAATTCTCTCCTTAATGATTCTTTTCCAAATATAGACATGTTTTAAGGTACTGCCAGCTAGGAATTCAATGCAGGGATTTTGAAGAACACAACCTGGCCCATAAAACTGGTCAGCTCAGTATTTCCCATTCTAGTATTTTGACAAGATTTGTTTCTTATATTGCTTTCTGTTGTTGCCATTCAACAATCCTTCTTCCTATTCTTCAACTTCCATCTCTAAGCCAGAATTTAGTGAGGAAGCATAGCATAGTTTTATACTCCAAGGTTATGGGGATTGGTTCAAAGTTTAACAACAGCATCCAGCAATGAAATGCAATGCAATATAACTTTCCATGCTAGCACAAAGCCTTCTATTCTTGTCTCTGGAAGAGAAGTCTACAAGGATATAATCTAGGGGCCAGTGAAGAGATCATTGTAAAGCCAGGTAGGACAAGTTAAAGATAAGTCAAAGTTGGAAAACAGAGTAGATCCAAAAGTGTGAAAATAGCAAGGTGGTGACTACTTTTTTGGGAGGTAGATCTAGATACATTCCTAGTTAAAATTAAACCCATTGTGTCTCATCACTTAAGGCTAAAACACACTGTTGCTTTAGTCACTTAAGAGTCCAGCTATCTGCCAGTCTGTAGAGAAAGAATTCTAACAAGGACAACAGACTCATACAGATGAAAGGACATGTGGATCTCAGGAATAGATAGAATATGTGGAAAGTTTCTTTATCAAGTGTTTGCCCTATACAGACAGAGCTTTTTTGTGAAATTACTAAATGTCAAAATTATGTTAGTAATTTCACAAATGCCTACAAAATGATTTCTGTGAATCAGGCATTGTACTGGAACATGAATTCTCTCCAGAGGTGATATTACCCTAAGCAAATCAAAATTAATTCTTCTGGAGATAAAAAATAATTTACTATTTTTATGTACAAATACACATATACATAATAAATAAATATGATATATATTGGCCATGTTAAAATTGAGTAGGAAGTAGGAGGCAATTAACTATTCAAAAAAGATTTAAAGAGAAGATAATGTTTCAAAGGTTGAGAAATATTATGCCAGAGAAAGTTCATGGATACTCACATGAGATATGATCAAAAATCACAGTGAATATTGAATTAAAATATTTATTACAGTAAAAAAAACCTTGCCCTTAATCCCCTAAAAATACTCTCCCTGCCTTCAAATATGCTTCTCCTGTAATTCTTGCTACCTCTGAAGCAGTTCTTTTATTTTTGATATGTACTACATCTTTATTCAGCAGTTGATAGACATTTACTTTCTATTTCTCTGCGATTATGAAGTGATTTACAATAAACCTGGGAGTTTGGGTGCATATCTGACATATTGATTTCATTTCTTTTAGATATATAGTGGAATTTTTGATCATATGGTAGTTTTTTTGGGGGGGTGATGGTGGTACCAGGAAATTCTTTATCTCTAATTAGTACATGTTTGTAGTGCATAATGATTACATTTAACATGGGGAGTTGGTACGTGTACACGACATAATCTTAAGTCTTTTTTTCTTCTTCTGTCCCTTCCTTTCTTCCCTGTTCTTTTTCATGAGTTTCTTTAGTTGTGTTGGCTTGGATGCTTCAATGTCTTGAATCTATTTAAAATGCTTACTTTTCATGGTCACTTGGACTTTGTAGAAGAGCTAGAAGTTGCAGGGTGCCAGACTGGGTGACTAGGCTGAGTGCGAACACAACATGAGGTTTTCCACAAGCTTTCCTTTTCACTGAAGGGCACTAGGCAGGAGTGTTCACAGTACTTTACACCTCATAGAAACACTAAAGATGACTCCCAAAACTGCTTTAGAAAGTGGCAAGAAAAATGGGATAAGTCTTTTAAAAGCATTGGGGAGGATTTTGTAGGAGATTCATGTCAATTTGTCTTTTGTTGTAAAAATTATTTTTATTTTAAACACTCACTGTATATTTTGATGACATCTCGTATACAGAGAAATGGGGATATTCTAGGTATGATGATGCATATACAAAGGAGAGTAAGAATCAAAAGAGAATGCATTTTCAACTCTATAGGAATAGGTGATTAAATGGAGAGTCAAAGTAGTTACACAGAAAATTTTATAGTATATTTTACTATATACTTCAAGTTTGGTGGTGAAAGAGCATGATTACTCAGAGGCACCTACTTGAAGACAGACATGAAAGCATGGAAGAGCCCATCTTATTATGTGTGGCCTTTGGGCTTGGAAAAGAAGGCAAGGCTATAAGAAAGGCAGGGTATGGGTAAGAGTACCTCAATGGTGGATTAAATATATGGAGACTTTTCCTCTGTCTTAAAAAGAACTATGAAGAGAGGAAGCTATGTTAGTATCTCAAAGATGTCGGTGTTGGCATCTGCAAAGTCCTCTTCAACACTTTTGCTGTTCTTGACACCCCATCCTCACTAGACATCTATGTTCAAGGCATGATGGTGAAGAAATTGCCCTCACTTCATACATACATCATGGAAATGAAATCTATCCCTGAAAATATCTCCCTCTCTCCTGGGAATATACATGGCCATATTTATTCAGTGCTTAACACTGGTCAATTGGCCATCACCAGGCACAAGGATGACCAGGAAAGAAAGGGGGCAAGATTGTCTTAACTTGCTGACAAGAAATGTTACAACCCTATGCATAAACAGTTTAGGCTGCAAATTTAATCTCTTTAATTCTGGAAAGAAATATGTGAAAGTTGATTACCGTGTCTGTTTCAGCTAGCTAGCTAGCTAGATAGAAAGATAGAAAGATGGATACAGATTGATTCAAAGAGAATAAACTGTTATAGAAATTTAAAGAAGAAATGATAAAAGATAAAATTATTATTTAGATATCTCTAGCTAAGAATAAACAGAATAAAATTCCAATGTGCTTCAAAAATTAATATTATGGAGATGATAAAATTACCATTGGTTTTTATAGTCATCCACATATTTACAAATTTGCTGCAGTGGAGAAATGTTAGTTATATAATCAAGAAATAAAATAAATATTATTATTAAAAAATAGCCAGCCGATAAACTAATGGTCTGGAGAAGAGAAGTACACCATCTAAGAGCTGGGCAGGTAGATCAGTTGAGCATACCATCTTTAGGTAACTGAACCAGATCACATAGAAAATATAAGGAACGTCAGGAAACATCAAGAGTAGAGAAACATTAAGTAGTTCGTTTTCAGAAGCCAATTCATACAAGTTCTTAAGGGTACATTACAAAAGATTTTAGAATTTTATGAGACTATTATCAAGCACAGCTTTATTTAAATCTTATGGTTAAACAACTAAAGGTAATAAATATGCAAAATAATCACTTCCTAATTATGTTACTGTCTTCACTATTACCTAGGTTTCTGAAGTGACACCTATTGTGTTAGGACCATGGAATTCCTAAATAACAGTATGCTAGTGAGCTTCCCACCTCACTCCGTGTCAATTTGTATTAAATTGGTAGCCTAACATGTGACATGCTGGGAAGATTGACAAACACTGTCAATCAAGTCATGATTTGTTGTTCTGCTAATTGTCTAAACTCAAAAAAGTGATGGAAAAGTAATGCTGAAATTTAAGCACTTACCCACAAATAATACATTACAGATCACATAAAAATTTGAGAAAGTTTAGTGTTCCTTAGAATTATTGTAATAAGTACCATAATCCTCTCAGAATCTCCTTGAAGACTGGACATGCAGTTATCATATGACCCAGCAATTGCATTTATGGGCATTTATCCCAGAGAAATGAAAACTTATGTTCACACAAAATCCTCTACATGAATGTTTATAACAGCTTTACTTTTAATAGCTCAAATCTGGAAGTGACACAGCTGTTCTTCAATGCCTGAATGTTTGAACAAACAGTGATACACCCAAGACATGGAACAGTATTTGACAATAACAGTAAAGAAACTATGCACTCATTCAACAATCTGGATGACTCTCCAGGATGATTAAGAATTATTCCTAGCCAAAAAAAAAAGTCAATCCTAAAGTGCCATACTGTATAATTCCATTTGTATCACATTCTAGAAATTAAAATATTATAGAAAAGTAGGCAGATTAATGGTGGCCATGTATTAAGGAGTGCTTGGGGCAGGGAAAAGTGTATATCCCTTTAAGAGAAAAATGAGAGGAATATTTGTGCAGATGGAAGTATTTTGAGTCTTGACTATATCAATATTAGTATGCTGGTCACAATGTACTACAGATGTATAAGATGTTATCACTGAAAAAACTCAATAAAAGTATATGGTATCTCTCCATATTATTATGTTATAACCGACTGTGAACAATTACCTTAAAATAAAAGTTTTTAAGGTAGAAAAAAATCCTCAAACTTTATATATTGTTTAATAATAAATATATTGCAAGTTGAAAAAAATAAAATTTTCTTAATTCTCCTTTTACCTTTTTAGCTGGACTTCGCATCCCTCCTTCCTTCTCTTTTTTTCATTTTATGTGTGTCTCTTAGAGTATATCCTCCTTCTTCAATTGTCCTGATATCCTCCTGATTCAATTGTCATCTCTGTGATGAAGTTTTCTGAACACTTGTCTATTCTCTTAAAACTATAAGCTCAGCTACTGACAGGTCTTAACTTCTTGAATGTTGTGTAAACATCACAAAATGAGAATGACCTAAATTTCATACAAAAGCAATTTGGTGGATAATTACTAGTCTTTTCAACAACCTATGTATGAAAGGTTGTATATTCTTACACAGAAAGAAAGAAAAGAAGAAAGGGGAAAAAAGGAATGGAAGGGAAATGTAGGGAAGCGAAAGGAAAAGAATAGAGAAATGTTGATTCATATCACTTATCTTATGCTCAAATGAATTCAGATAATCATAGACCTAGTCTCTACTAAAAATACTATATAAAAGTGCAAAGCTTCGAAAGAGAATTTAAGCAAATATCTACATGACCTTGGGATAAGCAAGAATTTCTAAAATACAATACCAAATACACAGCTCAAAAAGAAAATAATGATGAATCAAAATTAAAAACTTTTACTGTAAAAACACACTACTAAGAGAATTAAAAGATAAGCCAAAAAGTTGAAAAACTCATTGTAGCTCATAAATATAATAAAGGACTTATATCATCAATTATATAAAAACATTCAAAACTTCAAATAAGAAGTCAATTAAAATTGGCAAATTATTGAAAAGACACATACTTCATCAGAGAAGTATATGATTGGAAAAATAAACTCAAGAAAAGATACTCCATCTCTTTAATTATTAAGAAAATAAAATCATCATGTGATATTATTATAAAACTATTAGAAAGGTATAAGATTGAGAACATGACCATACCAAGTGTTGACAAAAATTAGATATTAAAACTCACTAGTATTACTGGTGGAAATATGAAATAGTAAATCAACTTTGAGAAATCATTTGGCAGTTTCCTTTAAAAAATTACACAAATACCAACCACACAATCAAGTTGTTCTACTTTGAAGCATTTTTCCAAGACAAAAGCAAGACTTCCCTTGAAAACTTGTACATGACTGTTTCTAGCAACATTGACAAATTGCTTGCTGAGTGAAAAAAGTCAACTAAAAAGAGTTCATGCTATATATTTCCATTTATATAAAATTCAAGAAAATGCAAATGAAGTTAAAGATAGGAAGCATAGCAGTAGTTGACTGAAGATATAAATGTGGGAGGAAGCGAAATCCAGGAACAGGAAGAAAGAACAAATTATAAGAGAGATAAAAGAAACTATCAAGAGTAATATGTTATCTATTTTCATTCTCATGAAGATTTCAGAGTTAAAAAAATCATATTGAATTCTGTAAATGTATGACTTATCACATGTCAAATTTATTTTTTAAAAGGAAAATACAGGTCATGAGAAAATGTGAAATGTGTAGGTGAATTAAACAAGATTGGATGTAACTAAAAAAATTCAAAAATTAGTGGTGTTTCTCAAGGCAGTCTTTGATTTTTATGTTCATGATAGAGTATCTTATACTAAGTTCTTATATCATCTTTTGCTATTCCTTAATACTAGGTGTTCCTGCCATTGCTTTACATGTATCTGTGTGTCTCAGACACTTTTCATTAGCAGGGATGAAATATCAGACACCTACACATAAAGGAGGAGAAGTTTAGTTCTGGCTCATGGTTTCTGTCCACGGTTGTCTGTCTCCAAGGAAGAAACAGAATGACACAGATACACAGTGGGGATAAATCTGCTTAACCGCTGGCAGCCAAGAAACAGAAAGGAGAGGAGCTAGGAACAAAAACACAACAACCCCTTCAGCGACTTGTCTCCTGCCAACCAAGCCTCAGGTCCTAATAACACCTCAGCTATAGCAACCCCAATGATCCAATCTCCTTCCATGCACACATGAGGAATTTAAGGTCCATGTTTTATTTAAATTATAACACCATGTGATTACAGTCTTTTTCTCTTACAGGTTTAGAAAATGATCTCTATGAAACAAAAAATTAATTTTGCTACCTTCTGAGCTCCCAGTCATGTTCCAGTGGAGTGCTTGTCAGACAGCGGACCCTTAGGAAATAAATATTGAATGAGTGATTAAGGTAACCTAGAGGGATTGCCTGGTAACTTTGAAGGTGGGTGCAAGACTGGGGGCTGTAATTTCTCTGTGGTACCTTATCTGAATGTTTTTCTTACTTTTTCTAGCAGTATTTGGTCAGCACAAGGTGGACAGGCACTGAGAAAATAGCTGATTCCTAGCTGACTGTACAATAGAAGAATACTGAAAATAATACTGACTTGAGATAGACTACAAATGTGTTTTCAAAAAGAAGCCAGACAGAAGAAGAATTAAACTTTAGCAAACATAATTTTATAAATAGCTGAAAGAGTTCCAATAAAGCTAGCCATTGGTCGCTTACCAGTGAGCTGACTGGATATTGAATAACTGATTGCTTCCATGAAGTAGTTATGGAAAAACGTAAATGGAGTCCATTCTTGACTATCTAAATTCTTTTAATCTTACTTTTATTGTAACTGTGGCAAAATTGCAATTATAATCATGTTCTTGAAATTAAAAGTTGATTTATTGGCAGAAAATGCTACAAAAAAAAATCATGTGGGGAAGGCAGCTGCTTGAAGAAACGGATAGTCATTCTCTACTCTTCTGCAAATCCTCATCTTTTAGATATGACCTTGAAGCATCTGCCCATACAAAAATCCATACTTCATAGAAGCTTGCTTTGAGTACAAAAATAAAAATAAATAAAAATGACAAAAATGAAGACACACCACTTTTAAACTAGATCTGAAGAGAATTTGCATTGAACAGACTTTCTCTCCTGCACCTCTGCCTGGGCGGGCTGGCCAGGACGTAACAAACAGGAAGTGGAGGAAGGTTTGTGCAGCCAGCCATCCTAGACCAGTTATTTCCTCAGCTGATTGTGTTCTTGGAGAGGCAAGGAGGGAAGGAATGCATGTAAAAATAATAGCAACTACACGGGATCCAAGGATCAAAAGATTAGTAGATGACAAGTGAAAAAGAAAGGGCAAGTTCAGCTATGACTTCATGTCTGCCCTAGTCAAAGCCTGTTCTAAAATATGAAAGTAAAATCTAACCTAACTCAGGGAAAGATTAAAGACCTGTGCTTTTAACATACTTTTATTTGTTGTCTTTATATTCTTAAATTATTATTCTAATATTATGACACTTTTGGGAAATGCTGGACTAAAGAGCTATGAATGAGTTGTTAAATACCAGGTATAATTTTACATTTGTTTAGAACATATTGTGCTTTGGCCATGTGTCAAAGATACATGTTATTTTTATCTATTCAGAATTCATCTTTTTTTCTGGTAATAGAGTTTCTACTTCCAATAGGAAAATTGTTCTGTGATGTTGGACTGGAGATGAGTCCCATAGTAGCAAATGCAAACCCAATCTTCACCAACCACAATATTCCAGAGTTCCAGTTGCTTGAGGATTAAATGTGTTTCAATTTGTGTAAAAAAAAATCCTCAAAAGGGACTGTTTGTTTCATTTACTGAGAAAGACTATCCTTTCATCCTTTTCCATTGGATTACTAACCTTGTAAAATGTGGATCTAAGGTATCTGGAGTCCTCTTTCCTATTATTTGTAAGAGTTTTTATGAGATATACAGAGAAAAAGGGCCCTGATAATCTCATTTAAGTCCCTGAATTGAGTTCTGGCTGAAACTTCTGTGACAGTAGACTTTCTAGATAGTAAACCCATAAATCCTCTTTAATACCCAATGCAATTCAACTATGTTCCCATTTCTTACAACAAATATATCATGGCTTTGAAATATTTGGGGCCACTTGATCCACCCTGCAGACATTAACCTGCTTGATCAAAACAATGACTGTATCATTCTCTGAAGTCATGAAGCTAACCACAGGTTCAAGGAAAGGAAACCACAGCACTCTCAGGTAAGTTTCTGAGAGGGTAACATGGGAGAAGAACCTACAAGCAATGTCTTGGAATTAGAGCAAAAACACAAAATGCACACAAAAACATAAAAAGCAATATCTGACAACACTGAAACATAGACTAAGAAATGATTACCTCAAGTATGACAGAGCAAGTGAATTCAATTTGCACTGTGTATGTGTTCATGGGAACCAATGAAAGTTTGTGGGGGGTGCTAGTTAATCAGGATCCTATCAAGTCTGACAATTTCCAGAGATGAGCCACAGAAGAAAGGAGACAGCAATCTGTTTTCCATGAAGCAACAATAGATGCATCTCCCTTATTGGATGGCACCATGTACACATTCAGTACACACTCAGCTATCAGGATTGTGTGTTCACCTTCTGCAGAGCCTGGGTGTGCTCCTGCTGTTTTAATCATTATTACAGAAGGAAGGAAGTATCACTTACCAATATGTCTCCTAAAACCATGGGGCCGTTTAAGGAAATCTGGTCCAGTCAGGGATGACAAGGAAAACAGTTAAATACAGGTAACATAATTTATAGTACTATTTTATAATGGTCACCCAAAATGTCAAGTACAAAAGAAAGAGTGTAGGAAATCTGTCCACACTCTAAGACCCAAGGAATCCAGCCAAGGGCCTGGACCCCCTAACAATGTCCTGCATGAGTCCAGCTGGAAGCCTAGAGCCCACAAGAACAACTTATGCAAGTCTGTTTCATCGATTTATGCTGGGAAGACTGAAAGCTCAGAAGTGAAAACTAGAAAGTCTGTGCTACTTGGAGGATGAAGGATCTGTGCCAGCAGGCCAAAGGTTCTGCACCAGGGCCAGGAAGCAACAGTCAAAATAAGGACTAGGGCTCCCCCGAAAAGTACTGCAGCCATCCTCAATGACAAGGTCCCGAGCTCCTCTGACAATGAGATCAGCCAAGTTTGTATCACGAAGCCAGCATGACAAGCTTCTCCAGCAGACTGAACAGCACAGTATCTTCCCCTCTGGAGCCAGGAAGTGATACTCAAAGTAAGGACCAAGCTCCTCCGAAGTGAACTGCAGCCATTCTCAATGACAAGGTCCCGAGCTCCTCTGATGATGAGAACAGGCAAGTTGATATGAAGAAAGAAGCTCTACAAGTTCCTCCAGGAGAGCCAACACCCAGTAGAACCAACAGCACTCCTTCTTTCTCTCCAGTTCTCCCTTTCATGTTAATAGCAATCTTCAGGTAGGTCCTCCATAGCCAGCACCCAGCTGATTCAGTTCAGCTGGCATTACAAGTTGACCACCAGTTACAGGCCACCACATCCCCTTTTAGTTAAGCTTCTGCACAAGACCATCAGTAAGTCAACAAAGTCACTGACTTCCCCACACTGACCTAGTAGCCACGGAGGTTTAACCTTTGGGGGAACTGTTTCATTGAGAAAAGGAGAGTAACAACATTACCTGGCAAGAGCCCCTTACTAAGAAAGTTTCTGGAAAACATCTATTTTCCTGTCCCAACAGCTCACACAATCAGTTCTCTCAATAGAGTGCTTACAGCTTTAATGTACTCTAGCAGTAATCAGTTCCTGAAAGAGAAGTACCTGGTTATTCACTATTTATATGTCCATAAAGAGAAAGGAGACTTTAACAAAAAAAAAAGCCTTACAATCAATTTGTACTTCGGGATTTTAAAAGGACCTTTGGGAATATTAAACTTTAAGCCAACCCTGAGAGGTAGACAGGAAGAAAGATGTTGTTGTATCCATTTTATGAGTGCAGAAACTGAAAGAAGGATGGAGCAACTTTACTTATTCAAACCATGTAGCAACTACAAAGCACAGCGAGGATCCAAGCGCACATCTTCAGAAAGCACACACATTCATTTATTAATAAACCATGAATGATCACCTAGTAAGTTGTTACCACTGCTTAGATACTGGAAATAAAAGTTTTATCAAGATTTGTATGACTCATATCAACATAAATCCTGGCATAATTTCTTGAAGACACAAAGAAAGAGTAAAATTAAAATCAACCATTTGACCCAGCTATCCCACTTCTAGGCATGTTCCCAGAAGAACCGAAAACATCATACCACAGTGATATATGTGCACCCATGTTTATAGCAGCACAATTTGTAATAGCCAGATCCTGGAAACAATCTAAGTGCCCATCAACTGAGGAATGGATAAAAAAGTTGTGGCATTTTTATACAATGGAGTACTACTCAGCTATAAAGAATGATCAAATTGAGATATTTATAAATAAATGGACACGACTTGAGACCATTCTCTTAAGCGAAATAAACCAAACTCCATGTGTAAATACCATATAGTCTCCCTACTTTGAGAGTTGATAAGAGTATATAAGATTTTATGGTAAGCATGAGTCCCCATCTCATAGCTTTGAAGCCTTTCAATGCTTTCATTCATCAGTTTGAATGGTTTTATTCTGTTTTGTTTGACTATATCATGCATGATGGTATGAACAGCTGTTTTAAAGAAAACAAAACATTATGACAGCTATTGCTGATTTAATATCGTCCTTCTTAGAAGTCCTACCATGCTTCTATTCTTCTACTACCATTGGTTCTATCTATCACATTGTATCTTATTGGGATTTGAATATGTGTGATAGTTTAAACAAAATTTTTTATCAAAAATGAGATATTATAGTACCCATTGATCATTCTCTGTTATTTGGTTCAGAATGCCCTGCAATTCTTTCACTCTTTGAATGGTTTTATACTTTTTTGTTATGTTTGATATTACGTTATTTGAAACTGTGCTCAACTATAGCAGAGAAAGAGATATTGTGATAGTTACTGTTAATGTTTAGTTGTCTTAATGTAAAGTACTGTGTTGCCTCTGTTGTTCTGTTCTGATCTGCTCTGTACTGCCCTCTTTTGTTTTATTCTCCTTAAAATAAAATTTAAAAATAAAATAAATAAAATAAAATCAACAGGTTAAAAATTGCTTCACGTTGTGTTGAGATACATCATGTTGACACTGAACAAAATAATACTGGGGCTAAAGACACTTCAAAAAGTCATCCACAGAGTACAGCAAAAAATTCTTTATGAAGGACAAAGAGCCAGTTCTGCTCTGTGTAAATAGTACAGTGAAAAATAAAATAAGTGTCCCAGCATAGATGACATGGTTGGTGTAGGTCTTGAAGTTTCACCAGAATGGTTTGCATAAGTGAGAGTCAGAACACATTGGTAAGAACAAAAGTGTGGGCAGCATGGAGACCATAAATGAATTCATCAGGCTCTTATAGAGGATTTACAGAATCCTCTATAAGGAGGCAAGGACAGGAGGAATTATGAATGAGGGAAAAGCAGTTATTTTCAAGACCATGGTTTATATCTTTTCATTAACACTAAGATGCTGCCCTGAAAATTCATACACGTTTCCTTAAATGTAAATCTGCATGCATATTTCTTCCATGAATTTTTATTTCTCTTCAATTCTCCCTCAAACAATATGAAAGCCCTAAGTAAAAATGTACTAGCTCCTAAACTAAACATTAACATCTGATAAGATAAAAACTATCCCTAGAATTCCAGAGCCCTGGTAAAGAAAAATAAATATTTTTAAAGGTGGAGTTTGTGTGGAGTTGTGCATTAATATAAACATTATTTTACTTCACTAATAAATCATCAAGATATTAAAGTTAAGATGACCCCTCTTTTGTAATAGAATATGACACATTCCTTGTATCTGAAAATTGAGCTGTGCTGAATTAGCTCGTATTTACACTATGTAACAGGAAGTTGTAATGCCACTTTGATAACTTCATAAAACTCCATATCAGTATACTTCGTACACTCTCTAGGATAAGTCCAATATCATATTTTTAGACTATGTCTTTTGTACTATTCATGACATTTTATTATTTTTTCAAGAATTAGGCCTTGAGAGTATTTTAGGTAGAAGGCACAAGTTGAGACATTGCTATGATACAATTTATGCACCAAAAATGCAATCAGATTCTCCAATTCACCTTTTGAGTGAGAGAATAAATGTACTTCTTATTAGTTATTGTATATATTTTTTTGCAAGAATCCATTGAGGCTAAAAATGTGCACATTCAGAGAATGTTCTTAACTCTTACTGATCAATGTTTATATAGTAACTACTTTAATTTATGAATAAAATTCGTTTGGTAAGTTAGATACTTCACTTGGTTTTATGTCATTGTAATAAATTTTATCTATAGTATTCAAATTTTGTGACTTGAAGACTCATTTATATTCCTAAATATTGTTTAAGATTCCCTCAAAAATTTTTCAATTTAGTAAGAATTGTAAGTATTGTATTTGTCAATACTTAATATATTTAAGACTAAAGTTAGGGGCTTTAAAAATATTTATAAATTGATTTAAAGTGCCAATAAAATTCCACTATAATGTAAACAATATGTTTATGGAATTAGTTTGATGTGTAATTAAAATGCATGGTGAATGTTTAAATTCAAAAAATTTATTACAATGAAAGACACATTTTCATTAATCTCCCTCAGAATACTCCCCATCACTTCAACTATGCTTGATCCATCCTTTCTGACACTTTTTGAAGCAGTTCTGGAAGTCTTCTTTCACGTCTTTATGTGGTATGATGAAAAAAAACTGATGAAGGCTGCTGACGAGTACCATCCAATGGAAAGGCAGGCTCATAAAAGCATGATGGTATGTCTTCAGCTAGCACATTAACCTAACTGGGACCATGCCAGTTCCAGTTTTACACAACGTCAGAATGACTTTGAAAAGTAAATATTTGGAATTGATTCAGAACATTGAAGCAGCCAGTGCAAGAAAACTAAAGACACTCATGAAAGAGGATTTCCAGAACTTCTTCGCAAACTGGCAAGAAGAATGAGATAAGTGATTTAAACAGGGAACAGTCATTTTAAGGTGGGTCACTTTGTGGCTTTTACTGGAACAATTTTTTTAAATTATACAGTCACCATGATTTTTAATCACACTTAGTAGTTTTCAAAAGAAAGAAGAAATTAGTAAGAGGGTTTTTTTGTTTTGTTTTTCTTAGTTTTAAATAACCTTTCAGTGCTTCAATTAATAAAGCCTATTCAGTTTTCTTCTCTACTTCTCCAGGCAATGTGCTGTAATATCATATATGTTACTTCTTAAGAATACCTCTGTATATTTGTGAGAGAATGAGAGCACAAAGGCAGTAATCTGTAGTATGAAAGCCTCAGTGTGAAAAACCTTGATTTTTGTGCCTATCCTGTAAAAATAACATAGGCACTAGCAGAGTGTTTTGAGACAACCCTGTAATCCCAGCACGAAGGAGGCTGAGGTAGGAAGATCTCCTTGAGTTTGAGGTCAGCATGAGCTGCATAATGAACTCCAGACCAACCTGAACTTTATAATGAGACCCTGTCTCAAACATCAAACCAACGAACAGATTATGGGGACTCCAGAATTTCTGGAGCACACTTTGAGAACCACTGCTTCAGATACTAAACTCAAGATTAAGACTGTTAACTTTTCAAGTCTATGGGTCACATTCTTCAGAAGGCGTCTTCTACAGGAAGTTCCTGTTTATTAAACTTTGTGATGATAGTGGCCATAATAGCAAATCCATTTATATGACTGAAAGATAAAGACTACACACATGCAACAGATTTGATGGGAAAATTTAGAGGTTTCATTTCCAATAGTCCAAATTATCGCTATCAAGTACCCTCAGCTCCTAGCAGTGCTATCTGTATGCACCATTGCCTCCTGCCAATATGTTGTCTTATGTAGCTGCCAGAATACACATTTCTTTTAGTAACTCTAATTGTTATACCTTTCTCTCCCCACACTCCAATGCTAGTGATGAAACCCAAGTCCCATAGCATGCTAGACAAGTGGTCTTCTACTGAGTTATACTCCTAGCCCTATAAACCCTTCCTTAGATGACCTTAGTATTTCTAAGGCTTACACATCTGTACATAACTGGCACCTTCTTAAACTCTCCAACCTTAGCTTGATTTATTGCTTCCATTACTACTACTCTTTTATTTTAAATCTTTAGATATGCTCTGCTTCTTATCATGTGGCCCTTACAAATTCTAATTTTTACCTCAAATATTCATCTTCTTTCTCTAAATAGTTATCTTTCCTTCAAATACTCACCTCCTTGTCATTCCTAGGAAACATTTTCCTAAGTGTTTCCCTCCCAAGACAAAGTCAAATTATTTAACTACCCGACCCAATATTTTCCCTTTAAAAGCATTTAGCATAGTTGTACTTTTAAAACTTATTTCATTAGCCAGGCCTGTAATGCCAGCACTCAGGCTGCTAAGGCAGAAGGGTCAATGCGAGTTGAAGGCCGGCCTGAACTGCATAACTCTCAAAAAGACAAAAACAAATGAAAAACATCTAAAGACTTTATTTCCCTGATCCCTTCATTAAGCTGAGTCCCTGCCACTAGAACACAAGCATCCTGTAAGCAGGAACCCTATGACTTCTCTTTACTAATTTTTCCCTTATATTCTTACCACCAAGCAGCAGGAATAAATAATATTTGCTACATGATGAATGAAAGAATGAATCAAAGACTGCAGATCCTTTCCCTAGAAATCATTGAACTGAACCATCCTGAAAATCCACATTTCATCTCCATGCCTGTTTTTTCATGCACAGAGATACAAATATTAGCCTACGTCTACAACAATGATAATTGAACATTCTAATATTGTATTAGGAGTAGATGGATTCAGTGATTAAAGCTTCTTTACTCCCCATTCAGGTTCATACTCTTATTGGGGAAACAGACAAAATACAAATAAAGTGACAAATATCATACACACAGCTTGTGACAAGTTCTCTAGACATGCAGTATTCACATAAGAAGCCTAGACAGAGCCTAACCAGAGGTACTTACACTCAGCTGAATGGTGAAGCAAGGTATCTCTCTAATCAAAATTTTATCTTTTAAAATTTTATTTAGAAAGAAAAAAAACCACACAAACAAAACAGAAAAAAGGGTAGCAACAATACAGAATTCCAAAGGAAAAAAAGAAAAGAACAAAAAAAACACTAAGAAATCATTACTTGATAAGTTACATACTGTCATCTTGGAAATAGTTGTTCAAGTTACAAAATTAAAACATACAAAGTAGACATTCAAACAGTGAGACGGTTAACAGTTCTGCTCAACAATCTAACAAAAATAGTAGCATGGTCATCTATCTTACACACTTAAACATATATGCAGTTATATCCTTTAGAGCACTTTCTTTTGCTCTCTTTTTTACAGTAGCAATTATGCATTTTGGGCTTTATTACTCCTACAGTTCTTATTACTTTTTACACTAGAGACACAATGTGATATTTATAAATATGATTCTGTTTTTATTTAAAGAGTAAAAAACCCAAACAAACAAAAGAGAAAAAGGGTAGCAACAATATAGAATTCCAAAGGGAAAAAATAAAAGTAAAGCAACAACAAAAACAAAAACAAAAACAAAAACACTAAGAAATCACCACTTGATAAGTTACATACTGTCATCATTGGAAATAGTTGTTCAAATTACAAAATTAAAGCACACAAAGTAGACATTCAAACAGTGAGACGGTTAACAGTTCTGCTCAACAATCTAACAAAAACTAATATTACTGTTTTTGTTAGATTGTTGAGCAGAGCTGTAATCAAAATTTTAAAGCTAAAACTGAAAACTGAAGAATTTGGGGGGGGAAGAATTCTTGGTAGAAAAAACAATATTGTATATGTCTAGAGTGTGGGGAAAATCTATGGAGCTGAAAGAAGACTGCAATGTATCTGAGTGATAGCAAATGAGTCTGGAGAGTCAGGTGTGCAATTATGCAGAATCTCAGGCTGACTGATTAGGGTACCACAAGAGTAAACTATGAAAATGTTCATGAAAACAGTTCAAAGTGGTAGCTGGCACACAAAGCAAATGAATGAATGGAAGTTATTAGGACCACTAGGATCTCTGCACTAATAATTTCAAGAAGACAGCAATTAGATAACAAGGTAGACTTGACATAATCCTCTGAAGAGGTAGACTGATATCTATCTAGATAAAATCTTGGCTTATGGAGGTATCTAGAGAATTGAATTCTCTGAAGTAACTAATAATCTTCCTAGTTAAAGATAGCTATTAAAAAAAACTAGAGGAAAGGTTACAAGACTCACATATACAACTTGCCAACTTTGTCTCACAACCACAAATACACATAGGTTAGGGTTTTATTTTTGTTGGATTTCTTCTTGTTTGATTTGTATCAATTGTGCTTTGTTCATAATCAGAATAAAACAGATCTTCACTAATCCCATCCTCTAAGATCTGGGTTGCAGGCAGCTTCTTCTGCCAAGTATAATGTTTTAAAAATGGGCCCATTAAATATACATTTGCTGTCAAGTCTCTAGATTGCTTAGGGACTACTGCTTTTCAGAATAAATCACTTCTGAACACATATTTAATATGAGGATGGTAATTCTACTATTCATCAGAGTAGTACTGTTTTTAAAGTCTGCAATAGTCCTGGGGGTATTCTCAGATATATTCTTCTGTTGTGAGACATTTCATCAAAGAAGTAATTTTTTGGAGTGTTAGGCTTGAACACATGAGGTTCTGCCTCATTGGTTTGACAGTGACTGGGTGACAGATGTAGATCTGTTGCATTGTCATTTCCTTCACCTCCGATTTTCATTCTTTAACTTCTTTCTAGTCATGAATAATAAATCAGTCAGAGCAAGCACAATTATGCCATAATAACAAATAAACCCCAATATAAGTATTTTGCTGTCACAAATAACCATACAATATAAATATTTTCAATATTGAATCAATGGTTTATTCCTCATTCACAAGCCCATTACAAGCTAGCTGTGTTCTGCTTCTCATTCTCTTTATTCTGGAGTCCAAGTTCAATAAGTGGTCTTTATCTGTTGAGGCAGAATGGAAAGAGAAGAGCGACCCGTGACTTAGCTTGTAAATGGGTTGCTTGAAAGTAACACATCACCTTCACTTATATTTATTGTCTAAAGCAAATTAGTGAATTACATGAACAGCACAGACATCAGTGGGGCAGAATATTACCCTCCTGTTACAAAAAGAGTCTTAGGTAGAGAAAGTGGAGAAGAGCAGAGCACGGGCAAAATTCATCAAAGCACAGCCTACACTTTCTAGAGGAAGAAGCTGAAAAAAGAAATGGACTTTGGAATCAGTGAGACCTGGATTTGAACCCTAGCTTATGTCTTCCATTTCTTTTGTTGATCTGTTCCCAGTGTATATGATAATAGAGTCTCAAAAGACCAAAAAAAAAAAAAAAATCAAATGAGGCAGATAAAGAACAGTATAATCGAGCCACAATTGGAAAATTAGAAATTTGAGAAAAGATAGTAGATACAATGGTGAAAAAAAAATTCGTGTATAATGAGATCCCCAAGGCTATGAAAGTTAAAATATTAAATGTGAATTAAAAATAAATCAAAATGGCGGTACTTTACTCAAGAGAACATCAAAAGTTTGAGAACATTTAGGTAATGCTTTAAAACTGAAGAAAAATTATTTTTGAACAAATTTTGCTCCAAAAAACTATTTGTCTAAAGAGATGGAAATAAATTATTTTTCTCTGACAAAAAAGCGTAATCCATAGAACTGTTCCATCCATTTTAGGTTTTATCTTCAATTGCTTGATGTATCACTACAAGTCTAGTTCTATATAGAATCCATTGCAACCTGACATTTTCCTGCCATTCTACTGATTTGTTTAATGGTGTAGTGACAGCTTACCCATCAAAAAGACGCACCTTACTGTGTACACTTCTTGAGTCATCATCCCTCACCACTTATCACTCCCAAACTGAAAGTTTTCCTCCTTCTTCCAAAGCTCAGCTATACAGTGGCATGCTTTCTATCTTGCCAACTGCTCTTCTTCCAGTTCTGTTTCTTTTTTCTTCACGTACATTTAATGCTGCCTTCACCTGCAGTTCCAGAATGGGCACTCTTCTACACCTTTTCCCTTCTAAGTCACGTAAGTTGGAACAGTCTTCCTAGTCAAGTCCTGACCTCTTCTGCTTACTCTTGCGTGGCTTAACTCACTATTTATTATCACACAACCAGCTATCTCTAAAACTTATAAATATTAAATGAGAAAGGTATTTATGGAGTGCTCAGCTCTGTGCATATAACATACCAAATGTGCAATTAATTTTATTTCAAAATCAGTAGCAAATAGTGCACTGTCACTTGATTTGAAAGGTAATCAAAATTGTAGTTACTTCCTCTTATATGTCAATTTTCCAGGAAGGATATGTTTCAGTAAGTAATTTCAGTGTTTACTAAAAGCTCTTTTGTTCTGAAACTGCTTGTGCTTTTAAAGATTTATGGCTGAGTGCTCTAATTCCCAAACATATCTCCATTGTACTACATATCTTAAAATAGTATATTTCCTACAGTCTGATCAGAAATTAGAAGTTTGAGATTTAGAGATAAATTACAGAGTTTGACTACTGGTTCCTAGCCTCGTAATTCTGTGATACTGAACAAGTTACTCATCTGCTCTTTGGACAATTTTTCTCATCTGTGAAATGAGTATGTAATGGAAGTAATTCATTGATTAGGATGTGGGAAGATTCAGTTTGTATATAAGCAAAAACGTTTAAAAAGGTGTAAGGAACTCAGTAAGCATTCAATTAATATTAGCTATCAACATCTTCAGAAACCACATTTCTAAGAAGGAAGCTTTTGCATTGCCTGTCAAAGCATACCATACCACTACTTGATTAGGCATTACCTTCTTCCTTCATTGAAGAATGGTCCTTCCTTAACATCCTCTCTGCCTGACACTCCAAGGTAGCAGAACATTCACTCCCGACCTCACAGGAATATCCAGAGGATTCATGAGATAACATCTGTAAAGTACCTGGTGCTCCCTGGAAGCAAAGTGTTCCATAAATAAAAGGTTATTACTATTGCCAGTGATATATTACTGTAGCTCTTCTCAGCTCAGAGTAATCATGAAGTGATTAGCAAAACTTAAAGCACAGACAACAATACCTCAATGCAGCTGGGATGTAGCAGTCCTAGTACAAACAACCATTGATTTCTCAGCACCCGTGGCCATCTAAATGCACGGTATGAAAGGCCCTTGAAGTTAACGCAAAGGGGTTCTGAGATGGAGAGCACTCAAGGCTCGGTCCATTGAGGAGATTGGAGGCAGATATTGATTTAAACACTCAAAACTTAGTTGAAAATTACAACTCAATAAATAAACCTGGGAAGTCAATTTCCAAACTAGACAAGCATGTGGTCTGGTTCAATGTGAAAATCTCTTCTGTCTTCTTGATCTATGTTTTATAATCTATAGTGAAATTTTAATCTGTATGAAACAGGCTGTGGTTATATTACTCATGTTCTCATCCCTGGGATGAAATATCCAACACCCATAATTTACAGGAACAGAAGCTCACTTCATCTTACAGTTTCAGTGGGTTCAGCTCATGGTTGTAGCAAGGCAGAATTAGTATGTTGGAAGCACCTGGAGGAGGACAGCTGTGCACATTATGGTGGTCAGGAAGCAGAGAGATAGGAGGAGGAGGAGACAGGGGCACGCATATACCCTTCCAGTTCATACCTATAGTGAGCCACCTTCAAGGTCCTACCCCTTAATAGCACTCTCAGGTACCAAACTCATCAATGGGTGAATCAGCTAATGAGCATTGTATCCCCATTGATTCAATCACTATCCAAAAGCCTTACCACTAAAGGCATGAAACATTTGGGAGGTATTTTATATTTGAACTATAACAGTGGTTTTAAGACAGTCTAAATTACCATGCTTGCAAGGATTAAGCTGGTCCTTCAAAATGATTCTTGTCACAGCACATTACATTAAAAATCTATATAAAACACTTTAATTTCCAATGCAAACTTTGACATCCATTACTGTTCACTTCTTGTCTGACTCTAACTCTTCTTGTGCTCCTTAATTCTGCCTTCTTGAATACAAAGAATTCTACTTAAACTGTGTTAGAAACCAAACAGTGGCCACAATCCCATCTCACTCCAGTCTGATGATGGATCTCTGGAATTCAGTCCCCGATGTGACTCCTGCATTACCTCTTGAGGGTCCATCATTGTAGATCAGCCCTCAGACTAGTATCAAATTGCTGATTTGTGCTAATCTCTTTCAACCACTGAAATCTGCAGGATCTGCCTGCAAAATTTCTATTCCACACTACTATATAGAAACATTCCTACATCGTGTGATTCCAAGTGCTAGCAGAAACGTCAACCAGCAGAAAGTCAAGTATTTGCAGTTCAAACCATCGTACCGTGTACAATCAAAAGAATAATTTTAAGAAAATTAGTAAAGTTTTATCTTCAGTCTCCTGAGCTGGCCTCCTTAAAACTGTCTTCTCATAATACCACAAAAAGTTTTAGGAAATTCCCTAAAAATGTTACAAGAGAAATATAATTAACTAGTAATATTTCTAGTAGTTCAAAAGAAAACTATTAAAAGGTTGTGTAGTTAGCTTTCCTGGTTTACAAGAGACCCTAGGTTTAACCCTCAGCACCACAAAAAATACACACACACACACAAACAATAACAATAACAATAACAATAACAATGATGATAATCATCTAGTAAAGTATTCTTAAGTTTAGAAATAGAATAAGAAAATAAAAATGAAATTAGTGGGCATGACTTAATACTTGAGGATGAAATTATTCTGAAATTTTTTATATACTACACCAAAGATAAATCTAAAATTTAAATATTAAAAGAAAAATTCTTAAAATGATTCAATAACATACTGGAGAATTATTTTATAATGCCAGGTAGTTACAGTTCATCTCAATATGACATTAGCTCTAGAGATTATACAGAAAATAATGGTTTTATTACATAAAATGGTAAAACTGGAGACCTTTAAAATGTAATAAAAATGAATATACATGGGACTATTTCTGAAGTTTATATGAATGACAGGAGTTTAGCATCATTAGAGATAAACTATTCCTGTAAGATAGAAGAAAAACTATAAAATTCCAAAAAGAAAATGGATAAAGTTCAAACGCATTTGCAGACAAACATAACAGAAACATAAGATCTTTAACTTCATTTTTAAAATGTTATGCAAATCAAGACAATAAGGCATCATCTTGAAAGAGAAAATGTATTTAAATAATGAGTTTGTGAGGCCACTACTTGATGCCATATTTTTCAGAGAAAATATTCAACATTAAATTTTCCAGAAGGATATCTTTTTGGCAGGGAAACTTCATGTAATCTGTACTGAAGATGTAATGTAATGTCACAAATATATGGAAACAGAAAAATTACCTGTTGTAGCAATGTTTGTGATACAGAAAAACTGAAAAATCTGATCAATTATTATCATTATCAATTATACCTGATGAAGAAATATATATATATATATATATATATATATATATATATCACTTCAAAATGTGAACGAAGGAATTTTTAAAGATCTCTATCAAGATAATGGCATTCCTTTTAAAATACACAAATACATTTGTGACTACATGTATAGTATATGTGTATATTTATTATGAAAGAATTTGAAAAGTTATAAAACAAAATTTTACAAGTTTTATGTTGGAGCATAACATTATTTTACTTTTGTTTTTTCAGATTTATATTTTTGTTTCAAAATTTTATTAGGAGCATGTACATTCCCTCAAAGCTGTAATATATACAAAATAAAATGAAAGCAAAAACAATGTGACTGGCTTATGAAACATAACTTGCTATTTGTGCATAATATTTATACAGCACATTTTAAATTTCGTAAAGCTCAGTCTACTCTCAATGGCTGATAATGTAAGAATAAGGTCTTCCTTTGTTGAATTTTTTTCATGCTACATCGCTAGATGTATATTTTACAGGATCAGTCAAAATCAGTGCATATAATAAAACAAAACCATAAGTATTATCTTGGAGCCTGGTATCAATCTATGCTTTCCAGGACACTGAAGGGCTTTGAGTGATCCCAGGAAATCTCACTTCTCTAGGCTGAAATCTTCTTTGCAAGATCAGAGTAATGACATCAGTTTCTCACTGTACTTGTACAATTTAAATGTGAACAGGTAAGAGTTCTTTGATTTGTTCTAAAAACAAGTACATGAAATTCTGAAAGCTACCTGCAACTAAATGGATGGCATCATTAACTTACCCTGCCTTCCTAGTCTACCTCAAGTATCCAATTCTTTAGGATTAAATACTGACTCATATAAATAATTGTAACTTATTTTAGATGCATCATTAGTTTACGTAGCTCACCAAGACTTGGCTAATTTCTCTGATTTTTGTCTAATTCATCCACCCACCTTCCCATAAGCTGATTTAAATATTTTTCCTATGAACTATCCAAACTTCACAGAGACTTGTTACTTGTTTACCTGTTTGTTAATTCCATTCATCATCTTTTTTTTCCTCCGACACATTTTATGCAACACTGCTTCATAAGCTTGTAAGAACCAGTGGAACAAATCTGAGAGGCCCCTGTTGTCCAAAAGTTCACAATCCAAGAGAGGAGGCCAGAATTAATAACAACGGTACATTTATATACCTTGGTATTATGAAGGAAAGATTCGGAGCACACCAAAAGTGAAGAACCAGGAAACTACTCAATTTGCCTTACTATATAATATTTTCTATTAAACTCCGAAGTCCTAAAATACAGAAACTGTGTCATTTCTTTTTACCTTATGTTTTAGGGTTAGGCCATTCTTGATCTGCAGTAAAGTCAGTTGCTGTTAGTTTGACTGATCTTCACTGATCAGGGTTTGCGTCTGTGTGTCTCATGTTGACCCAATAACTGGAAAAGTGTTTGAGCATGTTTCACACATGTAGCCCAGTGATGGGTCTGTAAGACCACTGACAGAAAAATCAAAAGAATCCCTGCCTCTCATTCTCATATTAAGCTGCCAGGGGCTATTGTATTCTAAGTGGATATGGTAAAGAAAGACAAGAAACAATGGGAAAAAGAACAGATATCTTGGTAGTAGAATGCAAAAATCTAATCAGGTTTAGGAACAGAAAGTTAGAATCTAAACCATCACACTATTTGTGGCTACTTAAATAAATACTATCAATTAAAACATGGTATATGCTTTTGTGATCTAAAATTGTGATCTAAAATTGTAATTACAATACAGTTAATCCTGAGAAAAGTCTCAGTTCTCTCTACAGGTGATAGGTGATGAATGGGTATAGACAATATTCTTGAGAAAAGGAAAATATGAGTCACCATAAGAAATATTTTTACTTATTTTTTATCCAGATCAATATTCTTTGGTTTAGATAGGTAAGGATTCATTCCGGGAAAGGATAATTTTGACCCTCACAGTGGAAAATAATAGCCAATAGATAATTGAAAAGCATCAGAAAATTAATAACTAAGATTAGGAGATTGAAATGACACATATAAAAAATGAGAAGGAAAAATTTAAATGGAAACTTACCTCTAAATTTGACCTCTTTTGCATTCCTTCAACTGCTCACAAGGATTCTACAGAGAGGAAAACCATTCTGCTGAACACTTGTGTGGCTCTAGAGAAAATTAAAAACAAAGCCTTATCTTATTGAGGCTAATGGAATAGAGTTATCATCCAACAAGTTCCAGGGTTGTGGGAGAACAAAACAGATCCAGAAAGAGAGTACTCCTTATTTGTGCAGCAGTAGATAAAGTTGTTTAGCATCTCAAACTCTATTTTCTCATTTTCAACAGAACAAAAATTTTTTTTCTGCTTGAGAAACAAATTAACATATGAGAAGTTGTAGTGGTTCATATGAAGGAAGCAGCCCCAAAAGAAGTTGTAGTGGTTCATATGAAGGAAGCAGCCCCAAAATATTATCAGCAATAATAATATTTACTCTTGTATCTTAGTTTTTGTTCATAGGATAAATTTTGTAATACAAGAGGAATTGACACAATTGTTAAAGTACAGAAATTTACTACTTGCATCTACTAAGTACAGGCCATAAATACTACTCAGTACTGTACAACACCCAAGACATGCTCTCAACAAGAAAACATTACCTGGTCCTAAATGTCAATAATACCAAAGTTGAAAACTCTGCCTTATTCTCAGGTATCCTCAATTCAATGTCTCATGATGTAAGGTAATTTAGATAAATATAAAAGGAACTTTCTGATAGCACATAGAGAAATAATCTCAGAGGGTAAAAAACAGACATGGTCAAATATTTGATGGCCAAGATAATAAGCATGGTGTATATTTTATGTCTTTTGATGGATCAAGTGAAGCACATCACTTAACACCCCCAACAATGCCATACAGATTGGAAAAATGAATAAATCAAGTTTAAAGAAGTTCAGACCTGATCCTAGGTAACTCAAATACAAGTGTTACGGCAGAATTTGAACTCTTTTATTTGGACAATACCTCTCATGGTTTTTATCCATTCTGTGCTTCCAGGGATAAATGGCCAAAGGAGTAACACGTAAGCTCTTTACTGAAGTGCTTCCTCAGATAGTGGATTTAGGGAAAAGAAAAGGGCCATACAGTGTCTCTGAGCCTGTAAGAAGACTGACTTCTTGCCTTACTTTTAAGTCATCCTAAAATCCTCTATCTTTCCTTCATCCCAGGCAAGATCTCATGCTTGCAGGCTCTGTTTTGCATCCAATTCCATCGCTCTCCTACAGAGCAGCCACTAAAGCCTTCTCATTTTTGGCACAGCTGGCTGCATCTGTAATGTCCCTTTCCTCCACTGTTGTAATGACGGCCTGTCTTCACTCCATAAGGCTCAGTCTCTCTCCTCATGGTCTTTAAAATCCAATTTACCTGGAGTCAATTGCCTTTATGTTTCTCTATTCCTACATAATTGCACATCTTCCAGTTCTTTCTCTCCAGCTCCGTCCCTCCTCTCATTGCTGCTACTCACTAATTGAGGTCACTATATTCCCCTTAATTTATTTGGAGAATCTAAACAACACACTCATAGAAGATAATATTTATAGGTTATATTCATTTTAGCCATCTTGTTACAATGGTGAAGTTAATAAAATTGACATCTAATTACAACTAACAAGCATAGTCTTATTAAAATTAAAGAAAGCAGTGAAGATTGCATTGTAACCCTGTCCATACTCATATAGAAACTAATAGTTCCCAAGCTATTATTCAGTGTGCCAACCTCAGGATCTGGCTATATTGTGACACACTGTCTAGTTCTTGGTTGGGTTCAAAAGGACAAGAAAGATACCTAACTGTATTAAGAAAAGTACTCATGATTAAATTTTTAAAAAAAACTGGATCTGTTTTCAGAACCAAGAAATAAAGTTAGAGGCCCTGTAAAAGAGGTACATAGTAGAACAAGAGAAAGAGAAGACAAGAATCAAGCAGAAGGCATTGGCCAAGCTTTGAAAAGTAGGTGACAAAATCATGACTTCAACTGTAAGTGAACTCTGTCTCATAGCCTTGGTGTGGAATGATTATTTTGACTTGTGTTTAAATGTGGAGACCTACCTGAACTGCAAGAGAAGGTGGGAAGACCATGTCTGCACTCTAGAATCCAGAGGAGAATGTTGCTAAAGCCATCACTGGCACAAAGAAACTAACAAAAACTGCGAGACCACAGAATTTCTAAAACACATGGTTTATTCATCACAAGAGCAGGTAGGTTGATATTGTGTAAGACTGAAGGCTGTATTTCAAAAGTCCAGGTCCCATTTCCAGGTACATCAAATGCCAGTTCTGCAGCAGAATTGATGAGAGGTGCACCTCTGTAGAGTTACACATGCTTCAGAGGGATAGCACTTGCCTTGTCTCATTTGATCTTTATCCAAACCTAGTGAGAGCAGAGTTTCAGATGATCGTATTCCCAATTCAAAGAAGACAGAAACCAAATCTCTGAAAAAGTGTAGTGGTTGCAGGCCTCATGTTAAAGTTATGGGAAAAACCATAATTCAGTATACTGCTGTAAAACTCATTTCAGCTTTGTAAAGCTCCTAGGTGTTAAGATTGCCACACTGGATTCACATTGCCAAAGTTCAGCTGCAAATACACCAACTCCCTCGGTGTAATCTCAGGCAACACCCAAATTTTCTTTGTGTTTCAATTTTCGTCTATAAAGTAGGTTTAATACTAGTGAGGACTGCATGACATGACATCAGCAAAATGCTTTACTGTGTTTTAATATGTTCTCTATGACTATTCAAAAAGCCTTAAATTTTCATTTTATTTCATTTTATTTTATTTTATTTTATTTTATTTTATTTTATTTTATTATTTTTTGGATTTACTAGATGTTTTAGTTGCTTTATTCATTGCTGAGACACAATATAATGAGGAAAGACTTATTTTGGCTCACAGTTTGTGGAAGTTTCAGTCCACAGTCATCTTGTTCCAAGACAGGACTGCCAGGTACAAGGGCCTAGAGAAGGAAAGCTGCTCAATACATGATAGAGAAGAAGAAGAACACCAAGGAAGGGGTCACAACTTTCCTCAAACTTGCAGTGATCCTCCTACCTCAGCCTCCCCAGTACTGGGATTATAGGTGTGCACCACCATGCCTGCTGATTTATCTGCTTTTTGTATGTCTCTATCATCATACATACATACTAAAATATAAAATTCTGAAAGGAATATTTATTTTGTCTGTTTTATTCACTGACACAACTCAAATCTGTAGTGGGATCTGAAATATATCAAGCGATCAATAAGTATTTATAGCCTAATGAGGCAAAAGAGTATGGTGACACAAAACTAGTCAAGCAAATAAACAGGACCTGTAAACCATGGAAACCCAGAGCAAACTCAAACACAGCTCCTGCACCTAGAGCCAATCAGAAATTTCTATCTCAAATTCTTCATTTATACTGTGCATAACCAGGTGGGCTTTTGATAGGACACCTTAGATCTTAGTTTCTGATAGGACAACTGGTCCAAATATTTTATTAACCAATCTAGGAAGGAGAAATGTAAAAGATCCCCAGTATTAACCTCATGGCCACAGTGAGTCTCCTTATGGGCCAGCTCACTCTGCAGAGGTTTTACATCTGTCCTGCCCAATTCTTTGTTCAGAACACCAAGAACAAGGATGTCTTTGGGACCTAAAAGCCAGTAACAGTAAAGTATAAAAATGTAAGTGTAGTAATACTAGATTGCAGATTTACTCATAGTGTAGGTAGTAAGCAAATAAAGACAGAGAGGATTGATTTGATCAGAAGATATTTGATACTTAAGCAAAGAAAATTGGTGTTTCCTTATGACTCAGCCTGTTTTCTTGCAGCAAAGTTTATCAGACTCCAAGTCCATTCATTAAAATAATTTTTTTCTCATTTGTCATGGTTATAAGGATATAAGCAGCATCCTTGGAAAACTCCGAGATATGCAGGCACAGATTTAGTCTGGGCAGGGTCTCAGAACTGCTGCCTTTGCTAACCGCAGTGATAGCTAATAGTTCTCATATATTACTGCGGCATGCGTGATGATGCTCTCAAAAGATGCCAACACGGTAATCTCTGAAACCTATGAAGCTACTAAGGCACAAACAAGAAGAAATTAAGATTTAGGTGAATGCAGATTGCTAGACAACCCGAGATGGGAGAGATTATTCTTGATGATGCAGGTAAAGAGTGATATTGTAAGAATCCTTCTAACAGAAAGAGGAAAGGAAGCGGGTCAGAGTAGGAAAAAGAGGTATGACAATGGAGGTAGAGGTCAAAGTGATGTAATTATTGGTTTTAAGAAAAGAAAGCAATCAAAATCCATATATTATATATAAAATATTTTATATATATTTTATATATATAAAATATTTTATATATAAAATATATTTTATATATATTTTATATATATAAAATATATTTTATATATAAAATATATAAAATATATTTTATATATAAAATATATAAAATATATTTTATATAAAATCTAATAACTTGATTTTAAGTCCACAAAATGCATTTACAATCACTGTGGAAATCAGTATGGTAACTTCTCAAAACACTGAAACTAGAAATTCCATTTGGCCCAGCTATTGTTGTTGTAGGTATCTTCCTGAAAGAATTAAATTCATTGTATTACAGTGATATATGCATAAATAACCATATTTATAGCAGCAAAATTCACATTAGCTAAATTTTAGAAGCATCCTATGTGTCAATCACCAGATGAATGGACAAGTAAATTCTGGTATTTGTACACAGTGGAGTACAGTTATGCCATAAAGAAACATAAATGTGAGTCATTTGTAGGAAAATGAATACATCTTAAGGCCATCATGTTAAGTGGAATAAATCAGATACATAAGCTTATATATCACACAGTTTCTTTTATGTGAGAAACCAAAAATATAAATACCAAAGTAAAAGTTAGATAATGGAAAGTAATGGCCAGGGATATAGCTCAGCAGCACAAGCACCTACCTGGCAAGCACAAGGTCATGAATTTGGTCCCTGGTACAAAATAATAATAATAGTAATAATAATAAAAAGTAAGAAGATAGATCTTTCTCAAATTGGAAAGGGACTAAGAGATGGAAGAGGAAAGGAAGAGGATAAGAAAATGAATTAAGATGGGCTATGTGCATGTATCAACTCCCCACATGGAATGCAAACATGTGCTAATAAAAACATTTAAAATTTAAAAAGATGCATTTAGAAATTCTGGCCACCAGAATTGTAAAACAATAAATTTATATTGTTCTTACTACCACGTGAAACAGTTTTGCCCTAGAATAAATTACAGGACACTATAGTGGCAAAAGGCTGAATCAGAGCCTTTTTCAGAGAATGTTTACCTTGAGGTCACTTCCTTCTTCCCCTATTACAACTTCCTTTTTCCTTTCCCAGTGGGCACGAAAAAAGTTCTGATCAGCTCCTTGCATGTCATCAGTCCCCACCCTAAGCACCACCCCAGTGAGAGGTTATAGGTATATCTCATATCCCACTTTCCTGTCAGAGGAAACCAGACCACCTATGGTTGTGGACTCCTCTCCACGTCCTTGGAATAAAGGCTACTTTTTACTTTTATATTTTTCTCTTTTATCACACCGAAAACTCTAACACCACCCAATTGATAGTAATATTTAATTGTGGGATTAGGAAACTAATACATCTAACATAATTTCCAACAAACACTTTTATCATTAGCACTACCATCAAAATACAAAAGAATATTCAGCCCAGATGTATACAAACCTGCTAATAATAGCTTTCATAGATTGGAGACAGTCTCTTTAGTCTGTGTCTCTCATTCATTAAGTAAAGAAAAACAAACATTATTACCAGTCTTAAGGTATTAAACTCAATTTCTTGTATTCCAAAATGCCATCCAAATAACAATTGTAGCTCAAACTGTTTTTTCTTTCCTCTTTAGAGATATTTTGTGAAGACATTCCTAGCCTAGTCTCATAAAAAGCCCGTTTTTTCTTTTAAAACTGAAGAAAATAGACTTTCTATTTTCACATCAAAAACAAAAAAGGAAGAAAAAAACAGAAATTAAATTAAAATGCATCCTTCTTGAATTGTAATGGATGGATTTTTTTCAATTTAGCCTAATTCAAGTAAATTTCTACCTATTTCTTCTAATTATGCTATTTCTCTCTCTTCTCTTTTAAAGTGGAGAGTAAAGATTTTAAAAAGCATCAGCTTCTCTAGATGTTGATTTGAAAAAAGACGGGGGTGACATTTTCTCAATTCAGAGTAAAAAAGGCTTTCAACAGCAGGTCTGTAGATTTTTGAAAATTCTAATTAGACTGAATTAAATGACTAAAATGCTACTAATTACTTTTTAATTTCAAGGGAGATGTTTACAAAGCACAGTATAATGAGTAATACAGCACTTCAAATGATTACTAATGTTGCCATTCTGTCTGACTTAATCTCAATTAGTATAAATCACACTGCCATCATTGTTAATTACCATTTCTTTCAAGCAAAATGGTACTTTCTCTTTACAATCTTAGAATTGCTGTTTGTGTTCTTCAAAATAACCCTTTTGATAAGCCCAGTGGAGATAACATTTACAGCCCCTGAATTTTCTTCAGTTTGAGGCAAGTGCACTTGTTGTTATCCTATTTGGAGGGAAGTGCTCATTCCTACTGACTTCTTGATAAAATGGAAGTTTTAACTTTTAACTATGTTGTCATTACAAGTGAAAACAGTTTCAGAGAATTCTCTTTCCATATGGATGACAGGTGAAAAGTCCTTTATACAAACCAAGAGCTTTGACATTTTTCCTTTATAAGACCCATTTAGGTTTTACTCTTTCATCACAGAAAGAAACAGCCCATGGAATATTAACAGATTTTTGGATCCTCCTCATCCAACTTCTATCCATTAGTTTTTTATTCCAATGAAAGTAAAACTTTTCCCTGGAAGTAATTCTCCCATCTGTCATAGGTTATTGACTATCTAATTCTCTATGACATTGGATGCCCTAGGAAATTCTTTTTTTGTTTTGTTTTCTCTCATTCATAAATACAAAGGAATATGGAAGTCCTGAAGACTCAATCTTCAAATGAGATTCAAATAGTTTTCTTTTTGAGAAAAATGTTTAGAAACCGAATCTTAAAATTTTTGAGTTTTTTTCACAAAGATATTATTCCTAAATCATTGATAACTATTTTGTTTTTGTATTGTCACATTATAAACTGATATAGGAGAGATATGACTCCCAATCTGTTACATGTCAGATGAGCCAAGTTTATGGTTCCACAGCATTGAGGAATGAAGTACAACCAAAGGAAAAAGTTAAGAGAGTTTTAGCAGAAATAGGGAGTATTGAAAACCTCCTGGATTTCTCTAGTGGATTTGTCACTGAGATTCTTTGCCAGGAGTAATTTATACAGCAAAGTCACTATGTGGGTACAATGTGGGTGAAATTACCATTAATATATGCAATTTCAAATACAGCCAACTTAGTTAATATTGACCCAATAGGGAAATAATCATGTAGCAAGAGTGCATGGAAAGATCAAAGAGATTTTGAGGGAAAGATGGGTTCATATCCTCTAGTCATTCTCCTGGACAACTGGTACCTATCAGGACTTACTGGACCAGGTGGTACAAGTTACAGTAAAATGTCAAGTTATTGCTTAGGAAAGCATGTAAGCCTGGCTGTTGCATTTCATCTGGAGGCCTGGCCTTCCTCAGGTGATCCTTCAGCCACAATTCTGATGTCTTTATTTTCATGTGAACCTTCTTGAGAGCCCACTTCCTGCCTGGCTGTATATTAATTTCTATCTGCCTTAGCTACCTATAATAAAACTACCCCCAAAATGTAGTAGTTTAAAGTCCATCACTGTTCTGAATCCAAGGCCAGAATTTGGGGAAGGGTTTCTTAGTTGGGTAGTTTGCCTGGATGCCATGTGGCACCACAGAAGCTTCCAGAATCAGAATCTGCTTCTAAAACTTCTTCATGCATGTGTCTGACAGCCTAGAGATATTCAGCTTCTGTTATCCTTCAGAAACTGTGCGCTTTAAGCTTCTGGGAGCACAGTGGCCTTGGTGTGAATGAATTGCTGTTATAGAAGCCCGAAGGGCTGATGTTTCAAGGAAACATTGCTCAGAGCTCTGAGGTTGTTCATGACCTAACCTCCACGGTTCTAGAATATCCATTTTCCATACTTTAAAGAGTTATTGAGTTCGGCCCAGACCCAAGGAGAAGGGAGTGACACTGTATTTCAAAGGGAACACTAGTCAAGAACTTACATCTATCTTTAATCTACCAGTGTCAATAACTTATATAAAAGTTAACAATAAAATAAAATAACTTAAGATGCAAACACACATTAATGAAAATTCTTTATAACATTCTATTCTTAGTATAGTTATGCTATTTTTATCACCAAAAGCTGCAATTTATGTTTAAACCTTTATATGATTTACATGATAAAATTATCAGTGAGACAGAGAAGCTATGTTTAGGAAATTGTGGAGTTCTCTTGATTTGATCTGTTTTTGTATTTTCTTTCTTAATAACACACTGACTTTTCTTAAAGATTCACCCTATTTCTTTTGTATGTAGCCCTCTGTAACTGCTAACAAAAGACCTTTTCACTTTCTTTAGCCAATAAAATGTTTTAACTAAATCACAAAAGGAGCAAAGCAAAGGTAAACGTTAGTTGGGATGCATACTTCCTGATGTCTCTGTAATGTCTTTTACTTGATTTTGAGGCTCATACTGTTTGTTGTTCAACAGAAAATGTGGGAGACAGAACATGGTAGAAGGAAACTGATTTCTTCAGTTCAGTCCTGAAGAAGACACACAGGCTTCCTTTACAGTTCCATTTGTAAATCTCTCCATGGGGTTGGATCCTCATCTCCTGAGTACACATTTTCCTTTCTTTGTCTTCTTGTGGAAGTGGATCTACCTTTGATCCCTTAAGAACCAGTATCTGCTTTTATTTTCAGACAAACCTTGCTTTTTCTGTAAGTTGAGGAGAGAAAGAGGTCTTACAGAGGCCTCTCTTTAGAAACAAAAATACATTAAGGATTCAGCAAAAGGTTTGCATGCTTTAATCTTGAATTTCGAGCTGTGAGAGAACGAGTTTCTGAGTTTTTTTAGTTATATATATATTATAATATATATATACATATTATCCAGCACTGCAATACTCTTCTACAGTAGTGCAAGAGAGACTAAGATGCTTTTTTCTGAAGTTTGGGTTATTCGGTTTATTTTCCTGGTGGTATCAGCAAGTTCAGTATACCTTTTTCATGAACTGAGACTTCAAAACAGCAGACACATGTTCTTAAAAGGTAATTAACGCGATGCACTCAGACAGATCAATTTAAATTATGAATACAAGGTGTTGAGCTTAGTGGTTAAACTCAGTGAGCATTTAAAAAGTAATAAGTAGTACTAATAGTTAATAGCAGGTGATGCGTTTATTTATTTCTAAATTGATTTTTTCCCCTATCTTAAATACCAAGACAGTTATTTGTAGTATTCAAATCATTCACTGGTCTCAAAAGCTGTTCTGGATAAGACCTCAACTTCATAATCTTTCTTCATGGAAGGTATCTCGATGTGTCCATTCATTAACTGGTCACACAG